>PVJN01011653.1:0-53911 GCA_004026805.1 Lasiurus borealis
TAGAAGCTCAAGCTTTATTTCCTCATTTAAATTGTAATTTTTTACTTATGTAACATTAACGTCAGGTGAATAACGTAAGGATTCAATATTTGCATTTGTTGCAAAATGATCACCACAGTAAATCTAGTTAACATCCACCCCCATACATAGTTACAAAACCGTTTTTCTTGGAATGAGGACTTTTAAGATCTCAGCAACTTTCAAATATGCAATCCAGATGCTGGAGGTCAGTACAATTAGGGAAACTGGCTCTGACAGAGCTGCCTGCAGTTTTAACCAGCTGCTCTGTCTATAAAGGTAGAAATTTCCATATTTCTCAAGTCCACACCCCGCCTCCAATGATTCCATGTAGTCTCCAAATTCTATTGATTCTCTGTCTCAGAGATATTTCCTGAATCCAAGCCATCTCCACTGTGAAACCTCGGACCCAGCTCTCATCAGTATCTGTTTCCTGGGCCACTGCTGTGCACTCCTGGTTGGTGTCTTTGGCATCTACAAACAGAGAAAGTCAAAGTCAAGTAGGAAAAAGTCAAATTTAAGTCTCTTTAGTTTCTTACAGCTCTAAAATCAGATTTGCAATTTTTCTAGCGACAATGAGTCCCAGCCTTTTCATTAAGTAATTCATATAAATCAATATTCACTCCTTTATCCAGATGGATATAACATTTCAAAATAGTAAGTGGAATAAGTATACTTTTGAAAGCCTTGAAATCTTTGATGACCTTTTGTCTCAGAAACAAACCCAAAAGTCAACAAATTTAATTGTTCCTCCCCTTCTTTTAATAACCCCATTTGCCCATACGTCAGTCTCCTAACAAATCCAAACAAGAAAGGAAGTATTAAGAGTTTCAAAATGTCGACATAAATATTTTCAACAAAGGGATGACCAACATTAATTAACAAGGAATTTGAAAGAAAACAGCAACATCCTAAGAGTAGATGAGGCCAGCCAGTTAGAGACTTGTGTTGCTGCCTCAGCATTCCCACCTCCCGCACCTTTCAGAGATGCTGTGCTGACCTTTTTACCATGGAATGCGATGCGCTTTCTCAGCATCATTGTCATTTATAATCCCAACAGGCCTGTGTTATAAGCAGGCACGTGTATCGATTGCTGTTAAAATGACATAAAAAGTGGAGAAATTATTACATACCTTGTCTGTGGTCCTATAGCTTGAGAGACTGAAACACCCAACGCAGGGCCTTTTCTCACCAGTTCTTCTTCTGCAAGAAATCCTTCTGTCTTACTGGGAGACAGGGTACAGTTCTGAGAGCATCATTTATCCAGCTATCTTGCCAATTCTTGGAGTAAAAATTGAGATGAAATTTCGGTTCAAGAGTTTAGGGCCCTGGACTGAATTAATTTGTAACAATCAAAGGCTGAAAAAAATGTATCAGTAAGTGCTACCCTACAGTGTCATACTTTTTTCAAACAGGGAAATCTTTATGGGATGATACACTAGCTATGTAAAATGGCAGCTACCACGGAGACCGGTTTGGCTCAGTGGATGGAGCATCGGCCTGTGGACTGAAAGGTCCCGGGTTCAATTCTCGTCGGGGGCATGTACCTTGCTTGCAGGCACATCTCCAGTGTGGGGTGTGCAGGAGGCGGCTGATCGATGTCTCTCTCTCATTGATGTTTCTGACTTTCTATCTCTCTCCCTTCCTCTCTGTGAAAAATCAATAAAATATAGTTTAAAAAATATTTTAAATAAAGAAAAAGAAATGGCAGCTATGAATTTGAACGAATGCTAAATAATCATGACCCCTTTCCCTCTGTGGGCCAAATGCACCCTCAGAGTTTTTCTCATTGTGCTGCTTCGGCAGGAAGGCTCACCGAGGCAGCACAGGAGAGGAAACATTTGCCCTCCCTGAGGGAACCCAGGCAACAAAAAGGTTTAGAGAGTAAAAACCACATCTATTCAACTTGCTTGACTATTAGTCTCTTAATTACTTGATTCCCAGAAGCCTACGCTTGGAATATATGGAAGAAAGTAGTGGCATGGTTTTTCCAAACCCTTTGGTGTTACTTCAGGTTCTCGTTCTCCAGTAAGATTTTTGAGAGTAAAAAAAGCTATTGCTGTGTCAACTCAAATAGTGAAAAAGAAAGATAAATGAACGTTATTTCTGCCATCATGCGAGCTGAGCTACTTGAGTAGGATCATACATCTGGAGGCTGTAGGGTTACCCAGACCGACCTCGAATTCAGTGTGGAACAGGTTAGGAGTGGAGAGGAAAGGAGAAGAAGCTTATTCATCGTTTTCCGGTTCCTGGGCAGGGAGAGGGGGCTGCTCCGGGGCGGGGTCTGTGCCCCACGGAACGCCTCCGCCGGGAACCATGGAAACGCCAAGCTCCTGCCTCAGCCGGAAGCGGAACAGGCCTGGCCGAGGCAGAGGGTCCCTCCCCTGAGAACAGACATCTAATCGGATCTCTTCCCTCCCAAGACCCTTCACGGAGCACGACACCTGCCACAGGCTCAAGGCCTAGTAAAAACAAATAAAAATAAAACGTGTGTGTGTGCGAGAGAGAGAGGAGGGGGATCCCAAAACTTCCTTCCTACCTTTTCAAGCCTAAACCCCCCCAAGAGCAGTGCCCACACATCACCAGCCAGAGCCTTCGCAGGAAGAGCAGGGAGGGACGTGGAATAAATGAGGGGCGAGGGGGGGACCCCTAGGGGCGTCAGGCCGGGCAGGGGGAGGGGTTTCTAACTTTACCTCCCAGGGGCCCCACTGGTCCGGCTCTTCTGGTCCCTCGGGCCCCTGCGCCGGCGCCTCAGGGGTCTCGTGCACCGGAAGCACGTTTTTAACACCAGGACCCGCACGCGCGCTGCCCTCGAACTCACTGTGGTCGTTCACGCCCGCTCGGGGCGCGGCTACGGCTCCTCAGAGAGCAGCTGCCCCGCTCCGTCCCGCCCCGGGCCCCGCCCCACCCCGCCCAGACCCCGCCCCCGCCCGGGCCACGCCACGCCCCCGGCCCGGGCCACGCCCCCGGCCACGTGCCAGGCCGTCCCCCGGGGACACACCGCAGGCGGCCGCTCTGCGGGCACTGCGCTCCCGGCCGGCCGCTCGGAGGATGGAGAGGAGGGCGCGGAGCTCCTCCAGGGAGGCCCGGGGGAGTGGCGGCGGGGCCCCGCACAAGGAGAGCAAGAGGGCGAAGGCCGAGAGGGGCGGCCGCGGGCGCCGGGATGCGGGGCGCGAGCGCCGGGATGCGGGGCGGGACGTCGGGCGGGAAGCGAGCCCCCGGGAGCCCCGCATCCCGGCGCCCGCGGCCGCCGTGGCCGCCACCGTGGTGGACGTGGACGAGGTGCGGGGCTCGGGCGAGGAGGGCACCGAGGTGATGGCGCCGCTGGAGAGCGAGCGGCCCGAGGAAGGTACAGCGGGCGGGTTGGGGGCCCCCCGGGCGGGAGAGCGGCCTTTCCAAGTGGCACCCCAGGGCTGTCAGACGAAGGGGATGGGTCACTGTGGCCAAAGCCTCCGAGGCCCGAGCCTGATAGACACCCCCCCATCCCCATCCCGGGGCAGCTGCCAAGTGCAAGAGAAGAAGTACAAATACCATCAACTAAGTACCTTTGCTCTCTGGGGGCCAATTAAGAATGGGAGGTGCGGGGAGGGTGGTCCAGGTTAGGGACCAGTGCACAGGCCCAGAAACCACGCAGCTGGGTTTTATGGCCACGGAAGAGCCTCTGGGCACCTGATTTAAGTGAAGACATGCATGAGCTGGTGGCTCTGGGCAACTATGCCACTTGTTTTTCCACCCTCAGCCCCACCCTTCAATCCTATGGAAAAGCATGTTAAAGCTTCTTTGGGATGATCATTTTCTAAAAGCAGAGGCAACCAAGTACCTAAGAGCCAGACCTGGGTTCAAGTCTCAGCATCGCTTCCCACCAGCTGGGGCCTTGGGCAAGTAGTTTCATTGGGGTGGGCTTCAGTCTGTCTCCCTCGCTGTGGAGAGACTGGAGCCTTGGGGCCCTGGGGATGGGTGAGAAGTCTCCCTGAGGATGAGGCGGCCTTGTGGAGCCCATGTCCGGGAGGTTTCTGGGGCTCCCAGGAGGAAGGGGAGCAGGAGCAGCAACATCTACTCCTCTGCCTCATGTAGCCCACACTCCCCCATGCAGGCTACTGAAGATTTAGGAGAAACGCAAAGGCACTTCCCTTTACCAAAATGCTGGGGATTCTCCATGAACACATTGCTAGCTCTTCCTACTTGAACATTTAATGGTTCACTAGTCACTTGAATCAGTGGTGGGCAAACTGCTGCTCGCCAGCCACATGCGGCTCTTTGGCCCCTTGAGTGTGGCTCTTCCACAAAATACCACGGCCTGGGGGAGTCTATTTTGAAGAAGTGGCGTTAGAAGAAGTTTAAGTTTAAAAAATTTGGCTCTCAAAAGGAATTTCAATCTTTGTACTGTTGATATTTGGCTCTATTAACTAATGAGGTTGCCGACCACTGACTTAAACAAATTGGATATTCAAGGAACTGATTCCAAGAGAACGTTTTGTCCAGCAAAGCTTTCAGTTAGATTTTGGGTGTAGATATTAGTTTTCTGTTCATATCCTTAATTACTGTGTGAAGGAATGTTGAGGCCTTTCTTCACTTAGAAAATGTTATTTTGTCTGTTCATTTGTTTTTATTTTGTTTTGTAATTTTGTCTGTATGTGCATTTATTTGTTTAGAAAGAATAAAGAAGAAAAAAGCTGGCATGATATCAATGGAGCAGCATTTTCCAAAGTAGATGACATGGGAAACCACTTCCATAGAACATAATTTCCTTGGAGAAAACATTGCCTGGTCAAATGTTTGGGAAACATTCATCAGGGGCCTGCTCCGCTGTCCATAGGCCCACATGGCCCTTCACACAGACAATACCCTGGCCCTGTGAACTGACTTCCCTGAAACCCAGCTTATTCTAATATTCCCACGGAAGTCTACAACTGTGCTGCCCCTAAGACCAAGGACCAGACAACACATGCTAGTCAGTGAAGATGGAGAAGTTTCAATATACTTCTTTTTTTTTTTTTAAGGTACCAAGTCTTCTGGGTTAGGGGTCTGTGAGTGGCTTCTTGTCCTCTCATCCCTGCTCGTCATCATCCTGACCTTCCCTTTTTCTGTCTGGTTCTGCATAAAGGTGAGATCCTTTAAGTAATTTCCTGTAGCCTCTCAGTTACCACAACATGCCCACTTTTACTTCTGTGTTTCAATAATAAGGGCTGTCTGCTCCCCATGGAATGGCCTCCTCACGCACCTTCTGGGAGAGCACCTACTCCTTTAAGACGATGCTCACATGTAACTGTGAAGGCTTCCTTTACTTCCCCAGACCATCACTTTGCTTCCACATCCATTCTAGTACTTACTTACGACGTATCATCTCTCCTATTACATGGAGAGCCCCTTTAAGACGGGCTACACCTAGGTCATCTGCACTCTGTCACACAAATGATGCCATTGTAATAACCTGGTTATTTAACAGGAAAGGAAAAAAGGGAAGACTAGACATGCCATTTATACAGCTTTGCCAAAAAGCTGCCTTTAACATCCTCCAGATCTGTCCCCCACTGATTGATGGGGGATGGGACTAGACAAAGCAGTTGAGATACATGCCCGGTAAAGTCAGTGATGTGGGAGGGTGCCTGCCCTTCTGCCAGGCATACTTGGGGACAAATTAGTGGCCAGGATGTAATTAGTAATACCAGAACTTGTGACCAACTGGTATTACTTTTTCTTTAAGTGTTTGGCACAATTCACCAGCGAAGCCAACTAATCATGGATTTTTCCTAGTGTGAAACTCTTAAACTGCTCATTTAAGCTCTTACTCCTAGTTCTTTCCCGTTTTTCTTTTTCTTCTTGAGTCAGTTTTGGTAGTTTGTGTATCTATAAGATATTGTCCGTTTCATCTAAGTTATCTAATTTGTTGGTGTATAGTTCATAGTATTTTTCTTATAATATTTTTTATTTCTTTAAGGACAGTAGTGATGTCCCTGAATCACTCCTCTTTGTTTCCTGGTTTTTGCAATTTGTGTCTTCTTTTTCATTGGTCAGTCTAGATAAATATTGGTCAATGTTGTTGATGTTTTCAAAGAACCAGCTTTTGGTTCTGCTGATTTTTCTCTCTTGGTTTTCTCTTTTCTATTGCATTTATTTCCACTCTAATCTTCGTTATCTTCTTTCTTCTTGCTTTAGATTTAGTTTGCTCTTCTATTTCCAGTGTCCTAAGATAGAAAATTCAGATATTATTTTGCCATACTTCTCACAGTTTGAAACAAAATATAAGAAGTGATATTAAAATATACTCCCTCTTTCTGTTAAATAACTGTTAATTGCTATATATAAAAACTTGCCGAAACCGGTTTGGTTCAGTGGAGAGAGCTTCGGCCTGTGGACTGAAAGGTCCCAGGTTAGTTTTCGGTCAAGGACATGTATCCTGGTTGCAGGCACATCCCCTGTAGGGGGCTTGCAGGAGGCGGCTGATCGATGTCTCTCTCTCATCGATGTTTCTAACTCTCTATCCCTCTTCCTTCCTCTCTGTAAAAAATCAATAAAATATATTTTTTAAAAAACCTAATCACGCAGAAGACAGAAAAATACAAGATTGAACATGCTGTGGAAAACATTCTCTGATTTCTTTGAGTTAGGGAATGTTGAACATTAGTGGAAGCATTATTTTTTTAAAGATAATCATGGTTCTTTAATAAAATTCTGTTCATGGGCTCAAAAATGAACATGGCCAATATAGGTTTTTTTTATTATTGGTTTCTGAAACTCTACACTTACTAACTGTAGATTTTGGAAACCTACATAGCAAGTTTTTTCTTGGTTCTCAAAACAAAAGATTCCTGGATACCTAGAATTACTTTCATGTGAAGGTCTTTTAAAGACTCTCTTTTTCTTTCTTGGAGTGATTCAAAAGTTTTAAATTTCTCTTAGGTTGTACAAGAATATGAGAGAGTAATTATATTCCGACTGGGACATATACTTCCTGGGAGAGCCAAAGGCCCTGGTAAGGAACAGTTTTTTAACCCCCTGTAGACTTGCCAAATTTCTTCAATCCATGCATATTTGGAATATGGACCTTAGATTACATGAAATAACTTGATTCATGATATCTCCATTTTCCAATCTGGTACTTATAACATGGTTTATTAAGAAATTCTTCAGAGAGCATTACTACCAGGTCACAATAACCAAAAGAGAAGATGGGTGCAGAGAACTAAATGCCAGGGTCAGGCTGGCCAGAGTAACAGGTAGGCTTAGAACCCATGTCCAGGCACGAGTTTTAGTAGAATGTGTGTATGTTCAGTGTTCTGTGAATTCTCAGAGCAAAGCTAAGCTAATTCAAAGTATAGTCAGACTATGGGAAATAGGCAAAGTTCAGCACATTGGTTTTTAGTTGATGGAATTGAAGAAACACAGATTGAGCACTTCTTATATTTCAGGTACTATATAACAACCAGAGATAGCAACATGAATGAGACATGGTTTCTGAATCCTAGGGCCTTAAAGTCCAGTGAGCTGATGTTCAGAGATCCAAGCTGATAATGGGCACTGACAGAAGCATGGTTAGTCTGAAAGGTCTAGTAGTTGGGATTTGGAGAGCCTAGTGAGCCAGGAAGGCATGAAAAGGAGCCAAGTCCCTTGCCGAAACCGTTTTGGCTCAGTGGATAGAGCACTGGCCTGCGGACTGAAAGGTCCCGGGTTCGATTCCAGTCAAGGGCATGAACTTTGGTTGTGGACACATCCCCAGTGTGGGGCATGCAGGAGGCAGCTGATCGATGTTTCTAATTCTCTATCCCTCTCCCTTCTTTTCTGTAAAATATCAATATATAAGGAGCCAAGTCCCACAGTGCATATATTGGAAATTCCAAGTCAGCTCTACAGAAAAAGGTAGAGAATAAGACATAAATCAGAGTTAGAAGATTCATAATCAACAGACCAAGGTGAACATGCCAAGGATAATCTCTGTTTATGCCTGTTGTCCTGGAGTAGGTTGTAACTGTGCTCTCTTTTCACTCTTATTTTATTGATTTTTTTTTTACAGAGAAGAAGGAAGAGAGATAGAGATCTAGAAACATTGATGAGAGAGAAATATTGATCAGCTGCCTCTTGCACACACCCTAATGGGGATGTGCCCGAAACCAAGGTATATGACCTTGACCGGAATCAAACTTGGGACCTTTCAGTCCACAGGCCAATGCTCTATTCACTAAGCCAAACTGGTTTCAGCTCTTTTTTCACTCTTAAAAGTGTTCCAGATTGAACAACAAATCATATAGTAACCTTAGCAATAACAAACACAATGGGGGTATTGGTGGGTTTTCCCAATGACCTGTGTGTAGTTTCAGATTAAGAAAAGCAATGAAATGTGCAGCCTGACCCTCCAAAAGTGAACCCCAAACAGTCTCCACGCTAGCCATTCACCTGTAACTTTCTCCTCTCCCTCTTCTAGGTCTTTTCTTCTTTTTGCCCTACCTGGATACCTACCACAAGGTTGACCTTCGTCTCCAAACCTTGGAGATCCCCTTTCATGAGGTAAGCCAATGATGGATTTTGCTTTCTCTACATTTTACATGGCTGGTCTAGGGCAAAATAAATACTTAAGGTCAAAAGTAGAAAAGGAGAATAGAGATATGGACTATATCAAAATGAAAATATTCCTGTACATCAAAGGACACAATCAACAGAATGAACAGGCACTCTATGGAATGGAAGAAAATAACATGTCTAATAAAAGGTTAATATCTAATATCTATACAGAAATCTTACAACTCAACAAGAAAGCAAACAACAACAACAAAAGGACTTGTGATGATTAATTTTTATGATTCTACTTCACTAAGCTATGGTACCTAGGTATTTTTGGTCATGAACCCCTGGATATTGCTATGAAAGTAGTTTTAGATAAGATTAATATTAAATCAGTAGACTTTGAGTAAGGCAGATTACATCCTATAATGTGGCTGGGCCTCACCCAATCAGTTGGAGGCTTCAAGAGAAAGATTGCACTCTCCCTTGAGGAGGAGAGACTTCTGCCAACAGACTGTTCTCAGGCTGGAGCTAGTTTTCCTTAAGTTTCCTGTTGACCTCTCCTGAAGGTTTTGGACACACCAGCTGGGCGAGCATGAGTTTTTGTCAGCTTCTACAATTGTGTAAGCCAATTCTTTAAAATATCTTCCACACACACACACACATTTTATTTCTCTGGAGAGACCTGGCTAATATAGACTGGAATAGCACATCTCCAATGAAAATACACAAATTGTCAACAAACACATGAACAAATGTTCAAAATCACTAATCATTAGAAAAATGCAAATCAAAACTACAATGAGATCCCATCTCAGATCTATTAGAGTGGCTACCAAAGCGAAGGGGAAAAAAGCCAGAAAAAAGTGCAGGTGTTACAACCCTTGTATACTGTGTAAAATGGTATTGCCGCTGTGGAAAATAGTACAGCAATTCCTCAAAAAATTTAAAACAGAATTGCCATTTAGTCCAGCAATTCCACTTCTGGGTATATACCCCAAGGAACTGAAAGCAAAATTTTGAAGGATATTTATATACCTATATTCACAGCAATATTAGTTAAAATGACCAAGAGGTGAAAGAAACCAAGTGTCCATCAGTGGCTGACTAAACTAAATGTTGTATATACCTACCATGGAAAATTATTCAACCTTGGAAAGTAAGGAAAGTCAGACACTTACTACATCATGCATGAACCTGGATAACATTAAGCTAAGTGAAATAAACCAGGCATGAAAAGACAGTACTGTATGATTCCACTTATATGAGGTACCTAGAGTAGTCGAACACATGGAAGACAGAAAGTAGAGTGGGAGGTTACAGGAGTTTGGGGAGAGGAATAGAAAGTTCTTGCTAAATGGGTTTCGGTTTTACAAGATGAAAAGAGTTCTGGAGATTGGTTGTACAACAATATGAATGTACTTAACACTACTGAACTGTACACTTAAAAATGGTTAAGATGGTAAATTTGATGTTATGTGTATTTTACCACAAATAAGAAATTTAAAAAGTAGAGGTAACACCTAGATTTTTTTCTATTAGTAATTTAGATTTATAAGCCTTTCCTAACTGTCTGCCACTTTCAGTTCACAGATCTTTCTTGTGCTTTCTTTTGTTAAATAAAAACAAAGTATATAGGCTTATTTCAGATAATATGTACCACAATTTATAATTCCCTATTGTTATTAGGTTGTTTCCAATTTCTTATTACAGTAAGCAATACTGTGAATAACATCCTTGCAGCTAAATACTTACAATATGTCCTTGTGAAGGGTCTGAACATGGAAACATGTGTCTGTGAGGGCACTAGGCATACATTACCAGCCTGCCCTCTAGTGTACACCCGTATGTAGAGCATGCGCGTACTTGTTTCCCAAACTGTGCTTCTCTTTAGCACATTTTTGGGGGCATCAGTTTTATTTTTTTAATTTAATACATCTTTATTTTTCAGTTTATTACATTTGTTTCTCTTTTTCCTCTCCATAGCTCCCCTCCACCCGGCTCCCACCGCTCCCTTTACCCTTACCTCCCTCCCATTGGCCTCATCCATAGGTGTATGATTTTTGTCCAGTTTCTCCCTGTGTTCCCCTTACCCCTTTCTCCCTGAGAATTGTCAGTCCACTCCTTTTCTATGCCCCTGATTCTATTATATTCACCAGTTTATTCTGTTCAGCAGATTTTCAATTCACTTGATTTTTAGATTCACTTGTTGATATGTATTTGTTGTTCATAATTTTTTATCTTTTACCTTTTTCTTCTTCCTCTTCTTAAAGAGTTTCTTTCAGTATTTCATATAATACTGGTTTGGTGTTGATGAACTCCTTTAGCTTTTTTTTTTTTTTAATCTGTGAAGCTCTTTATCTGCCCTTCAGTTCTGAAAGATAGCTTTGCAGGGTAGAGAAATCTTGGTTGTAGGTTCTTGCTATTCATCACATTGAATATTTCTTGCCACTCTCCTCTGGCCTGCATAGTTTCTGTTGAGAAATTAGCTGACAATAGTATGGGTGCTCCCTTGTAGGTAATTAACTGTTTTTCTCTTGCTGTTTTAATATTCTGTCTTTGTCTTTTGCTCTTGGTATTTTAATTATGATTTGTCTTGGTGTGGTCCTCTTTGGATTCCTTTTATTGGGGTTCTGTGTGCTTCCTGGACTTGTAAGTCTATTTCTTTTACCAGATGTGGGAAGTTTTCATTCATTATTTCTTCAAATAGGTTTTCAGTATCTTGCTCTCTTGGGGGTATCAGTTTAAAAAGACCTGATAAACAACTGATTTTTTTCATGTAATAATTTCTTCCCGATTTTTTTTTTTACAAAAATATTTACAACAGGATTCCCTTAAATTGTGAGTGCTTTGGTGTAATTAATAAAAACTCTTTAATCTTCAGAAACATGTCTATTTTGAATACTGGGTAGACCAACTACTCTGGTTTTTTTCTTGCTAAAATCTTCCTTTGAGAAAATTCCTCTTGAACACATTTAGTTCCAGTTCCTTTAATCCCGAATGGGAAAGGAGTCCAAGAATCAGGCCTCTCTTTTCTGCATAGGTTGTGACCAAGGACATGTTTATCATGGAGATAGATGCCATCTGCTACTACCGAATAGAAAATGCCTCTCTTCTCCTAAGCAGTCTTGCTCACGTGTCCAAAACTATTCAGTTCCTCGTGCAAACCACCATGAAGCGTCTGCTAGCACATCGATCCCTCACTGAAATTCTTCTAGAGAGGAAGAGCATCACCCAAGATGTAAAGGTACTTCTGTAAATTTAACATTGAATGTGTTGAAATTTATCATTTATTCGTTGATCATTTATAGAATCTGCCATGTGCTAGGCCTTCACTGTTGAAGGTGCTACCCCTTAAGACACTGATAGCTAAGTAAAGATTATCACATTGATCCTGAACCAATCATAGTCACCAGTGTGGTGCCAGTTAGATAGTCATTGCCATAGTATTTGCTCTCAACCCTCCTCCAGCAGCTTCAGACACATAACACAGAGTGGTGGGAGCAGGAGCTGGCTGGGTGAGGATGGGGCTGGATGGAAAGGTTGGTGGCATAACAAGATGACAAGGAATGTCTCCTGGGAGCTGTCTAGTTGGGGAAACAAAGTTAAACAATGATAAGTTCAAATCAGACTTTCAGATAAAAAGATGTCACAGACCCTTACGTGATTAATTTCCCAATCATCTAGATTGAACTGATTTGGAATTGGGGGAGGGTTGGAGGGAGAAGAGCCAGAACCGCCTCTCAAGATTGGGAAAGGGATTAAGAAGAGAGGCAAGAACAAAGCAGGATTCCAGAAAACTGACCAGTCAAGTGGTAGTTACTACCAGTGACAGAGCCTGTCATGAGGCCTTGGGGCACAGAACTGAGTTAGGGGGTGATGAATCATGACCAGCTGAAAGGGGGACCTCCTAAAGGAGGCTCTAAGGACCAAAGGTGTGGATAATAATTGTGCTGATGGGGCCTGAGCAGACACTAATCTGAGAAAATGAAGTACCCACATGTTTGTGAGTTGTCCACTTGTTACTGATAAAACAGTGATTGGCATCCTGGTTGTAAATGAAGGGAAGAATTCAGTAAATAAGAGAAGCTAAAAGGAGGAGAAGTTATAACAAGAGGGACACAGGAGAGTTGTTGCTCTGGAATTTAAAAACCATCCAGTATGCCCCGCCTCAGTCCCCGTTCATCCTCTCTTCCTGCTCTTCCCTCCCCATTAAAGGATAAAGTCCGGGTTCTTGACATCCAAGCTTGCCTGGTTACACTGAATTATATTTTATGTATTTATACCTTTGTCTTCCGGGTTATGACCTCCGTATGGCAGGCCATACTCTATTCATCTGTCTCAGAGCCTGGCACAGAGCGATCACACAGCAGCCGCATAATGCTCTTTGGTTGAGTGAAGAAACAGCCCAACTGTTGCAGCCGCACTTCTCGCTCTTCTTCCCCGTGTAGCTGATACTCCAGCCTCCTTAACATTCCGCCGGCTTCCTTCCTCCTCTTAGGTTGTGTCCTCTGCATGGAATACTTCCCTTTCCCCACAGGCACAATCCTATTTGTTCTTCCACCTCCTCTGTGACGGCTTTTTCAACATTTCTTTCTCTCACCAAACTCCCAAATTAGTCCAGCTTCTCAGGTTTCTCAGTGCAGTAAGCTTATTAGTTATCTAACAACTGAGAAATCACCAGAAATAATTAAAAAGGAAAAGAATATGGGCGAGCCCACCTGTGGAGCTCCATGCCTTGTCCATTTTTCTCCAGAACTTACAGTTCATTTTCTCCCGCCTCCTGGGACTGGACGTGGGGGAAACGCGTGCCACTAACAGGAAGGCCTCGCAAGCACCTGTCATTGAAAACACGTGTTATTTGAGAGAGAGACTACAGACTCTGGGTTTCTAATAAATGCATTTTAAACAGATTTAACAAATAAGCCATCTGTAGCATTTCCCATTGCTTTTATGACAAATCACCACAAGCTTGGTGGCTTAAAACAATATCCATTTAATCTTGAATAGGTTTGAAAGCCAGAAGGCTAGAGTTAGTTTCACTGGCCAAAGTCAAGGTGTTAGCAGGGCTGGTGCTTAATGGAGGCTCTGAAAGGAGAATCAGTTTCCTTGCCTATTTCAGCTTTTAGCAGCCGCCTGCATTTCTTAACTCGCTGCCCTTCCTCCATCTTCAAAGTACATCACTGCGCTGTCTGCTTCCGTCATCACATCGCCTTCTCTTCTGTAGTCAGATCTTCCTCTGCGTCCCTCTTATAAGGACACTTACGAGCACCACCTGGAGATTGTCACTGACATCTCAACTCTTCCCTCTACAGGTGGCCTTGGATTCAGTGACCTGTATTTGGGGAATCAAAGTGGAGAGAACAGAAATGTGGGTAGGAATTAACTGGGACAAACAATATAAATGGAAATATTTTGGTTTTATTTAAAAAATTATTTGGTGTTATTTTTCATTCCGTGAGTATATGACTATAGCCATAATGGCATAAAGTTGGGGAAGGAAAGAGAACAAACACCTATACCTGTTATTTCATAAACAGCACCATCATTGTGACATTTGAGCCAATTACTTTCATTTTTTCCGTATGAATTAAAAAAATTCTTTTGAGGTAAAATTACATAACATAAAACTCATCTTTTGCTACAATCGATTTGGCTCAGTGGATAGAGTGTCTACCTGTGACTGAAGGATCCCATATTCGATTCTGGTCAAGGGCATGTACCTTGGTTGTGGGCACATTCCCAGTAGGGGGCGTGCAGGAGGCAGCTGACTGATGTTTCTAACTCTTTATCCCTTTCCCTTCCTCTCTGTAAAAAAATTAATAAAATAAGTTTAAAATACAAAAGTAAAAAAAAAACAAAACCATCTTTTAAACCACTTTAAAGTACAATGCAATGGTTTTTAGTATATTCACAAAGTGGTGCAACCGTCACTACCAACTAATTCTAGAATATTTTCATCACCTCAAAAAGAAAGTCTGCACCCTTAGCAGAAACCCCTCCTTTTCCCTCCTCCCCAGGCCCTGATAACCACTGTCTCTCTCTGGATTTTCCTGTTCTGGCCATTGCTATAAAAGCAATTATACCATATGTGGCCTCCTTGTCTGGCTGCTTTCCCTTAGCATAATGTTTTCAAAGTTCACCCATGCTGAAGCATGAATTAATATGTCATTCCTTTTCATGGTTGAACTAGAGGCCCAGTGCACAAAATTCGTGCATGGGTAGGGTCCCTAAACCCGCCCAGCAATCAGGGCCAATCTGGGCCTTCCGGCTGCTGGCCAGGGATTCTCTTTCCTGGCTGTTGGCCAGGGCCTGCCTTCATTCTGCATCGCCCCCTGGTAGTCAGCACAAGTCATAGCAAATGATTGAACTCCTGGTTGAACTCCCGAGGGGACACTTTGCATATTAGCCTTTTATATATAGATAGATATTCTATTATGTGACTAGACCGCATTTTGTTTATCTTCTCATTGACTGATGGACATTTGGGTTGTTTCCACTTTGGGGCTATTATGAATAATGTTGCAACAAATATTCACGTGCAAATTTTTATGTGGACATGTTTTCAAGTCTCTTGGGTAGATAGTAGGAGTGGAATTACTGGGTCATATGGTAACTTTATATTTAAGTTTCTGAGGAATTGCCAGGCTGTTTTCTACCCATGTAGTTTTCATTGTTGCAGTCAGGGTAAAAGTAAAATGTTGTATCTTTTTTGTAATACATTAAGTATTGTTATTCAGTCAGTTCTGTGCTTTTTCAAAAACAATTCTCTTGTATAAACTTAGGTAACTTCCTTTATTCTTATTAATCACATGGCTCTTCAAGGCTTTTTTTCATTATTCTAATTTAATAGCTGGGATTTAGATTAAACTAAGCGGAGGGGGGTGGGAAACAACATAATCCATCAACACAAAATTTGTTCTCCATAGAAAGAGAAAACCATAGCTCTACTGCAGCATCAGTGATAATAAAAATCTGCATTAAGGCACTGACCCTTGAGACACACCCTTAGCTGACTGACTGCCCAGGGATCTAGGGATGGCACTCTGTTAATCAGAATTTTCTGTGCGTCGGAAGGAAGGGGGTAAGACTGTGCGGAAGCTCTGACTGCTGAGAGCAGTGCCGCAAACCACCTGGAACATTCTTTCTCTTTCAGCAAGGATGTGAGGCTGCCGGCCGGGCTTCAGCACTCCCTGGCTGTGGAAGCCGAAGCGCAGAGACAGGCCCGAGTGCGGGTGAGCCAGCACTGGGCAGGCCATCTGCCCTCCGAGGCTGTTCTGTGAGGAGCACCGGAGAATCCAGAAGGCCTGCTCACGCAGAGCATTTCCCTTTGCTTCCTCACCTCCCGTTCGTCCAGGCACCGGGAGGAATCCAACCAACGCTATCAAAATTACTAGGATGCTCGTAGCTCCTAAATGACTAATGCAACATCTCTTCCCACTACTCCCTCTCTCTGAGGCCATTGGTAATAGTGACCATCTCCTCCAGCTTGAGTCTTGTCTTCATTCTCTCCCCCTAAAGGCATCTCACCACACTTCATCCTTCTTCTCTTGTGCTGGCATCTGTCCTGGGTAAAACCAGTCACCTGTCACCTATAGTTTAATGACTCCCAGACCTAGCTCTACCCAAGCTCTGGAGAGAGAACCATGCTCAGAGGCCAGTTTCCTCAACACCAGAGCCAAGAGAAGGCTGTGCGACCCATAGCCTCTACTGAGATGTGCCAGTGAGAAGCAGGATGTGGCTGCCAGCAACTCCTGACTTGTGTGGGTGGAATGGGAAGAGGAAAATGAGGACTGAAGGGGAAGAAGGTTTCTTTTAAGGGAGTAGGTGGAAAACCCCTAACCGCTAGAAGGTTGATAACTGAGGGGAAGTGGAGGAGGACAGGGAGGAAGATGGTCTTTGGGGCAGAATAGTACCTAACCCTCTCTGCCCACTTTAAAGTGGCATTTAGGTGGTGAGATGGGTATTTTTCCTTCTGAAAGGCTTTCCTACTCATTTTGCTTGAGTTGGGAATTGCCCTTTGAGGATTCCATGTTTTTGCCTGGAATATTGGCCAACCTTTTCTCTGTATGGCAAAATCCTTTTAATCTTTCAAGGCCTACTAGACATAACTCCCAAACACTTCACTATACTTGCCATTTGTTGCCTCAACAAATTATGCCCTAAGTTACAATTAATAGTGTAATCTGTCTTCCCTAGAGCAAGATCCTTGAAGAAGACCGCCTGTTCTATGCTTCCCAGAACCTGCCACATAATAGATGCTTGCTGAATAGTGATTAAAACTCAAGGAACGAAGAAGGGAACTCACTTTGCTTTTCTTCACGTCTGTTCTCTAGATGATCGCTGCAGAAGGGGAGAAAGCCACCTCCGAGTCCCTGAGAATGGCAGCTGAGATTCTGTCAGGCACTCCAGCTGCTGTGCAGCTTCGATACCTCCACACTCTTCAATCCTTGTTCACGGACAAACCTTCCACCGTGGTTATACCTTTGCCATTTGACATGTTAAATTTCGTGTCTTCTCCCAGCAACAGAACTCAAGGAAGCATCCCCTTCCAAAATCCTTCCAGACCTGTTGAACCATTGAATCCTAGAAAGAAAGACTCTCCCATGTTGTAAGAGGGGTGAAGGATACCACGTGGGAGCCTGCCATGTAACAGCCACACCCCTGAGTGTCTCACTTCCTGCCCTTTCTTTGGCTGTCAGATAGAATGCCCTTGGAATATATGAAGTTGCAATGCAGCAACCTACCTACATGAGAAGACAATGATATCCTGGAATGACCAAGCAGAGATACAATAAGTTTAAGTAGATCATCTAGTCCAGTGGCATGTGGCTCATGAGCCATGGTTTGCCAACCACTGATCTAGTCAGAGTAATGATGGGAAAGAGCTTTAGCCAACCTTCTACTTTGGGAAGAATTTTGAGTCTATAAATGATTAAACTTAGATGTGGTTCTAATGTCCTTATTGCTGTGTGCCTTCTAGCCCCTTTGGCAAGATCTTTGCTGCTCCCATGGCCCTTTCTACATGCCCTGATCATGTGTTTATCATACTGTGTTGTATAATCCTCTACTTAAGATGCAGGCTTCTCTCCAACTATACTATGAACTCCTGAAAGGTACATCTTAGTCCTTCTCCCCCGATACATTCAACCTCGTACCACCCTATAGTCCTCACACCTAATCCTGATACCTGCACCAAAGTGACACTTAAATGTCCCTGAGTGAATGAAAGTAAAAGATATAGTTGGGCTAAATATAAATAAAGAATTTGAAGAATTATTTTTTTATAAAGACTCCTTTTTGAAATAGAAATAAAAGGATAAAAACATATATCTGATACATGCTGCTTAAAATCAGAGGAAACATTACTATAAATATGGAGCCAATGTATTTTCAGTATAGAATTGACCAGTTTGCTTATTTTTCAAACAGTAACATTATGTGATCTATACATACTTTGAAGTATTCTTTTCTTGTATGTATTCCCTAATACGAATACATTTATATAACATAACTGGTATTATTTTCTATTAACTTGCCTAGAGAAAAAAATTAAGTAAGGATATTGATATATATAGTGAATTTTCTTATAAACTTCAAAAATCAATAACATTATAAAACATTACTGATGCCAAAACCAGTTTGGCTCAGTGGATAGAACATCGACCTGCGGACTGAAGGGTCTCGGGTTCGATTCTGGTTAAGGGCATATATCTTGGTTGCGGGCACATCCCCAGTGGGAGGTGTGCAGGAGGCGGCTGATCGATGTCTCTCATCAATGTTTCTAACTAGCTCCCTTCCTCTCTGTAAAAATCAATTAAATATATTTTTTAAAAATTACTGACATTATAAAAAATGACTAAAAATCATTATGAAGAGACATATGATAGAGACAACCCTGGCATTTTCCACGTTGCTGTAGTGTAGCAGAAAAATGGTGCTACACCAGTTGGTGATTTCTCTCCGTCCAAGTGCCTTTTTACTCTTCATATTATCTGATGTTATCTTCCTGCTAGCCAGTGAGAACTTTAAATACAGTGGTACCTCGAGATACGAGTGCCCTAACATAGGAGATTTTTGAGATACGAGCCGTCAAGTGAGCTATTTTTTCTTTGAAATACGAGCAACATTTGAGATAGGAGTAATCGCGTCTCATAGTTTCCCACACCTCAAGGTTACGGAATGAATTAAACTCGTATCTCGAGGTACCACTGTATTTGGCATAAAAACACCGGTAAAGGACTTTAGTTTATGAATGTTATCCATAAAACCCTGGTGAACATTATTTCAGAGAGAAATGTATTCTGAGCTCCTAATAGTGGACCTAGAAATTTTGTTAGCATTTTGTCTGTTGAAGACAGGCTTTTCCCACTATGTTTAAATAACATAGAGACAAGGCCCCAAACCAAGGGTGCTTTGCCCATCCTGTTATCTCTCTATCACTCCAATACTCCTTCCCTCTGCCATCCTTCCGTCCTCTAAAAAAGAACAAAAACTCCCTAGCAGTCTAATATAGCAGTGCATCATTAGGCCAACCTCAGGGTCATCTCTGTCATATGTCTCTAGGCCAGTGGTCGGCAAACTGCGGCTTGTGAGCCGTGGTTTGCCGCTCTGTTGACTGAGTTTGCCGACCACTGCCTTAGGGGCAAACACTTAAACATTTTAATAATGTCCTAATGTCTTTAACCTGAAGTCAAAACTTCTGAGTAAAGGTAGGGCCTTATGCAGTGGTTGGCAAACTCATTAGTCAACAGAGAGGCAAACCACTGCTCTAGACCATCTCATCACCTCCATTCACACTGGGATAACCACACAATCGAGCCCAACCTTGCTATGCCCTTTGACTTGAGCCAAGCAATGAATCTTCCTAAAATTATGCAGGATTATTAGATTACTTCAGAACCTACATATACGTACTGTCATGCCAAATTCATTTATTAATAGCCAATCTGCTTATAAGGTTAATATATAATGAGGTGATAATTTTCAATTTTGTTTCAAAAGGCTATTTCATCCATTTCTGAAAAATGTTTCTGAATGTTTTGAGAGTCTCCCTAGTCCCTGCTCGCAAGGACCAGGCTTGGTTGTGGGGGAATGGCGGTGCAGAAAGCCATAGATGGAACAGTCTCTGGGGCAATGGGAGATTCTGAAGTAGGAAAAGCTCTAAGCCATGTTCAACTGTCCAAATAGAAAGTGTGGAATTCAAAAGGCAGTCAAATCCAAGTAAGCCAAAGGCTGGTGATGAAATCTGCCAAGCCAGGAGTATGGTGCCAAAGAGAGGAAAGCAAGCACCAACCACAGAATGGGAAAGGGGGAACCTCCTGGAATGTCTAATCCATTAGGCTTTGCAGTTTGTTTTTGTGCACCAGCCAGGGCACCGTCACAGGTGGCCCAGCCCATTTAGAAGGCCAACGGCAATTAAAGCATTCTTGAAGCAGGAAGAATTTTTCATTACCACTCTGTTGGCCTGTACCCATTCCAGTGTACTGTTGATTGAAGTTAAGATGACATCAAGAGTTGGTGGAGCCGAAACCGGTTTGGCTCAATGGATAGAGCATCAGCCTGCGGACTGAAGGGTACCAGGTTCAATTCCGGTCAAGGGCATGTACCTTGGTTGCAGGCACATCCCCAGTAAGGGGCGTGCAAGAGGCAGCTGATCGATGTCTCTCTCTCTCTCTCATCAATGTTTCTAACTCTCTGTCCCTCTCCCTTCCTCTCTGTAAAAAAATCAATAAAATATGTTTTTTAAAAAAAGAGTTGGTGGTCACTTTTCACCCCCTGTAGATGGTTCTTGATGTTGGGTTGGCAGATGATGAAATGACTAATGAAAAAAGGAGGTAGGGTCATGCTAGCTCAGAGAGAAATGTATTCTAAGCTCCTAACAGTAGACCTCAAAATTTTGTCTAAATTGGGTAAAACCAAAGCCAGGAACAGAACAGGGAGAAGTGAATGCCACGGTGACAATGAAACAATGGTTTGTATGGACCTTTAATAATTCTTAAGATCCCTGATGTTAACAAAAAGTATTCTGGAAAACTTACTAAGAATTCTTCGTTGCCATGTTGAAAATGAGAATTCCTCCTCCATAATTTTGTGAATCCCAAAGCCTGAATAAAATTTACTATGTCTCAAAAAAAAAAAAAAAGAATTCTTAAGTCTCACCTAAAAGCCCCTAAATTTGTTAGGATCACCCAAGATCTGTTTGGGAAGCAAAAGGGTACAGCTGGGTACGCCTGGCAGGTGGTAACTGTACGTTTGAGTCTCCACCTTGGCTTTCATTTAACCATGAACACAGCCAACTAACTGTCTGAAAAAGTTTATGTTTTCTTCCCCCAGATATAAAGAACCATCCAGTAGGCTCAGCATTTTTTGAAACTCATCCCATACACACTTTGATGACGGTCAGGGGCAGGCATGGCCAGGGGTTTGGCTTAAATAAGCTGGGGTTCTGCAGTCGGGGTGCGGTTATCTGAGGCTTAAGGAACAGGCAAAGGTCTAAAATTTCAGGAGATAAATCCAGAGGAACACCGCAGATATGTGAGCCAAAGCAGGTGCAGAAACCTCACCACAGTGTTTGGAGCCAGAGAGAGAAGAGCAAATCCACGTGACTCAGGAGCAGAGAAATAGGAAGGAGCTCTTGCTATGTGACAACCCAGAAGGTGCATCTGTCATTTGCGACTTACTTTTGCAGGTTCGTCCAACTCTAGTGCCTAGAAGAATCCACGGTCACAAACAGAACAGACAAATGAGGCAATGAAGGCAAAGAATGAAGATTCTGGGTGAACCTTCAGCAACACCGGCCTCTGTGAAGGAAACCATTTGAACATTGATGGTCCATGGCCATTGTCAAACAATCCAGACACCCGTTCAGCAAGCTGGGGGCTCTGACACCGACCAGCTCAGTGGCCTAGGGGGAGGCTTATAGCCATTTTGGGCTTTAGTTTCATCTTTTGAGAAGTGAGGATAACAGTATAACCCCACCTTCTTTAAAGGGTTGTTGTGAAAATCAGATACACCATAAAAATGCCTGAAACCATAAGAAATTTGAAAATGCTGCAGAAACCTCAGAGTAATATCAGGATCCTCTCTTTTAAGTGGAAAAATAATGCTTTTTATTTGTCATTCTTCTCTTCAAAAAGTATTATTTTCTTAACAGGAACAGACACTTTTCACAGACCGCTTTAGGAAATAATTGAAGAGGTTAGTAAACTTTTGCACAAGCTCTTTTTAATCTGGGAAGCAAGCTGATATACTGATTCCCTCCAGCCGTCACTGTGGCGTTTAAAGGAAATGTTTCTGTGTGGTGTGTCATGGCTTTTCTCATAGCTATTATTGCAATGGAAGTCCTTCAGTTGAGGCACAGTATCAGCTCAACGGCACAGAGATGCCTGGGGTGCACTCTGGGAGGGGAGCCACGGTGACGCCCAGCACCCTACTGATGCGGCTTTGGTTTGGTCTTACTGGTTTTACTCCGGACTCTGGATTTGCCCAAAGTACTCTCCTTGCGTCGTACCTCTGAAAGACAAAAGCAATTAGAATGTTACACTAACACCATCTCATATTTACTAAGTACTTTTTACTTTATCAAGCATTTTTTTGTAAATTACCTTTACCTGAGGGTACTTTTTCCATTGGTCTTTAGAGAGAATAAAGGGAGAGAGGGAGGGAAGGAGGGAGGAAGGGAGGAAGGGATGGAGGGAGGGAGGGAGGGAGGGAAAGACAAACATTGATGTGAGAGTAACACATTGAATGGTTGCCTCCCACACACCGCCTGACCAGAACCAGAAATAGAACCTGCAACCCAGGTATGTGCCCTCGATGCACCATCCTCCAGTGTGTGGTGCGTGGACCAACGGTCTAACCACTGAGCCACCAGCCGGGGCTACAAAGCAATTTTAAAATTCTATTCTGCCTGAGTAACTGCTAAGCTGCCAACAGATTCTGTGCCCAAAACTTGACTCTAAACTTGATATTGGAATTCAGAATGCCTTTTCCTAAAGTTTAAGTGTAATCAGCCTGAAGTCTGGGTCCCGAGAAGGGGACCCTGTGGTCAAGGAGAGAAGAGAAAGAGGAATAACATTTTCTTCTTCCATCGTGTACACACCCAAGCTTGGTGAGAAAATATTCAAATAGAGCGAGGATCCAGAATCCTGCCTGATCCATCCCTGTACCCCTGTTCTTTCTCTCCAGCCTCCTGAACACAGACCCTACACAAGCCCTATCCTTGGGATGGGGACAGGAGGCCTTCTGCCGTCACACCTGCTAATGTCCGGCTGCTCCGTGACACAAGCTTCGTAATCTGAATCCTTCTGACCGGCTGCTGCCACCTCAGTCCCACACTTGGCCACCTCGTTCGAACCCTTGTCTTGCTTTTAAATGGCAGCTTCCCACTCCTAATCGTGGGCTTCCCTGAGGTCAGATTCAGCTTTGCAAACCCCCCCTCTCTCGATTCCTTTCTTCATCTACAGCTCAGAGCAAAATTATTAGAAATATTGATATAAGACAAAAAACAAATATCCCTCCCTACTGTCCAGATCTTCTCTGTACTTGGCACGCACAAGGCTTCTTCCTTTAACGTATAGAATCTTCCATTCTTTCACTGCACAACTCTCAGGAGAAGAGTGGACTGCCTGCACTAACTCGTACAAATATGATATTGTATATGCCATATGGATATCGCATTGCTCCAGAGCTATCTGCGAACTCAAAGGAGTGACTAAATTAGGATTTTCCAGAGAAAATGTTCCGGTCACCTGCATAGCATGGGGACTGCTTTACATAGGAGTCAATTCCCCTAAACTTTTCAGAGCTTCCCATCCGTTGTCTTAGGAACAGACCACAGGTTTGAAGATGACACAAAAATAAAAAACAGTCTCCAATGTTGGAGATATTGAGAACTGCTTGAGGGAATATTATAGCACTCATTAGAGGTAAAAACAAAACAAAACAAAACAAAAACAAAAACAAAAAACTGCCGAAACCAGTTTGGCTCAGTGGAAAGAGGGTCAGCCTGCAAACTGAAAGGTCCCAGGTTCGATTCCGGTCAAGGGCATGTACCTTGATTGCGGGCACATCCCCAGTAGAAGGTGTACAGGAGGCAGCTGATCAATGTTTCTCTCTCATCGATGTTTCTAACTCTCTATCCCTCTCCCTTCCTCTCTGTAAAAAAATCAATAACATATATTAAAAAGAAAGAAAGAAAAAACTGGCAGGAGGTGGGCAATGGGGAGATAAGGACATATATATAATACCTTAATCAATAAAGAAAAAAAAAGAAAAGAAAATACTAAATGCCAAGCCCTAGCTAGTTTGGCTCGGTGGATAGAGCATTGGTCTAAGGACTGAAGGGTCCCAGGTTCGATTCTAGTCAAGGGCACATGCTCAGGTTGCTGGATCCCCACTGAGGTATTCAGGATCAATGATTCTCTCTCATTATTGATGTTTCTATCTCTCTCTCCTTCTTCTTCTCCCTCTCCTTTCCTATCTGTAATCAATAAAAAATATATATTTTCAAAAAGAACAAAATACGTTTTCCATTTAGTATAATAAAGGAAATATTTTCATCACAGAAAATCCAACAAGTACATAAAAATAAAGACAAAATTTCCCATAAAATTCCATCAAACAGAAACAATGTCTGTCAATATTTGGGTATATTTACTTCTAGCCTTTTTTAGCTTTAAAAAATAGTATTGTTGCCGAAACAGGTTTGGCTCAGTGGATAGAGCGTCGGCCTGCGGACTGAAAAGTCCCAGGTTCGATTCAGGTCAAGGGCATGTATCTTGGTTGTAGGCACATCCCCAGTAGAAGGCGGCTGATCAATGTCTCTCTCTCATTGATGTTTCTAACTCTCTATCCATCTCCCTTCCTCTCTGTAAAAAATCAATAAAATATATTTTTAAAAAATAGTATTGTATGCATGCATATTGGCATAACCAATGGACACAGATCCTGGGGTAGTGAAGGCTTGCACGAGGTAGGAATAGATGGGGGTGGTTAATTAGGGAAAAAGACGACATATGTAAAACTTAGACGATAAATAAATAAAATAGCATTATAATTTATTTATTATAGTTGATATGTTACAAGAATTTGTCATGTCTTATAACATGTACATACCATTTTATGGTATTCAGGTATACTAATGTATCATAACTTATTTAATTTTTCTTCCATAATTGGAGAGATTATTTCTCTTTTTTCCTATTATATATAATAATGGACTGAACATCATTAAGCATTAATTTTTTTTCCTGTATTTAGGATTATTTCCTTAGACTCTCAAGTGAAATTATTAGGTCAAAGTATATGTTGCTTTAAAGGCATATCCACACATACTCTCAAGTTATTTTTATCTGTCTACCCACAAGTTTTCTATAAAACTAACTACTTTGCCCCTCTGACCAGCATTGTATTCTTTTGTTTTAAATAATGTTTGCCAGTTTTAGAAGTCAAAAGTGTATCTCAAGTTAGTTTACTAGTCTATAATTCTTAGTCACTTGGTTTTCTTTTTTATGTTTTCTGAATAAGATAAGTTATATAGTTAAATGTACGTACAATTCTATGAGAAGTATAAAGTAGAAGATCAACACTAAATGTATTGATATTCTTCTAAAATATCTGTGACCCTTGCCCTGGCCAGTGTTGCTCAATGGTTTGAGTTTTGGCTCACACACCAAGGACCTCAGATTGGATTTCCAGTTATGGGCACATACCTGAGTTACAGTTTTGATCCCTGGCCCAGCTTGGGATGTGTGCAGGAGGAATCCAATGGATGTGTCTCTCTCACAATCATGCTTCCCTGTATCTCTTATTCTCTCTCTCTTTTCTCCTTCCCTCCCACTTTCTCAAAAAAAAAAAAATATATATATATATATATGTATATATATATATATCCTCAGGTGAGGATTAACAAAGAAATATATAAAATAAAATATATGGGACCCAATCAAGTTTTCTTTCATAAATACAACCTAAATAAAGCAAATCAGAAAGCAAGCCTCACCTTTCTGTAAAGGTTTTGAGATATCCGCTAAATTGTCATCATCTTCTTCTTTATCTTCTTCTGCTCTTTCGCCTTCATTTTCTTCTTCTTCAAAGTCCTTCTTCCTAGACTTTTTTATTTCCTCCAGCTCTCTCTCTAGTTCTTTATTTCTTATAAGGGTGAAATGAAGCTGTTCATGTGCATCATCATACTTATTCTCTGCTTGTCTGGCTCGGTTTTCAAGCTCTCTGATATGGACAAAGTCCAAAGAAACACAACAAAATTGGAAGGTTCAATAAAGTATCATTCATATATAAAAACTCATTGCCTAAAAGAGGCAGGAGGATCAGATAAATCTATCTAATGATGAAGGGTACAAATAAGGGAAGCAGCAACAGCAATGATTAGCCAAGAACTGGAGGCCTGAGAGCTACTCTGGGTGATAACGTCAGAATTGCAGTTA
Organism: Lasiurus borealis; assembly: GCA_004026805.1. NCBI lineage: Eukaryota > Metazoa > Chordata > Mammalia > Chiroptera > Vespertilionidae > Lasiurus > Lasiurus borealis. The sequence goes on from PVJN01011653.1 coordinate 25,962, forward strand.
TTTAAGAACATAATTATCATTTCTTAATGAAATCTGATTTTGAGTATTTGGAAATCTTCATCAATACCCAAGGAACCCTTTTCAGAAGTTAATTTCAGCTTCTCCTCATTGATGTGACCCAATAAACCAAATCCAACAGTATCCCTTTGTTAAAAATAAATTCCTAAGCCTAAGTGCCCAGAACACACAGTCTTAATTTTTCTTCATTCCTTTCTTTTTCAGCACCTTTAAAACCAGATTTTACAATCAAGAAAACCAGCTTGAGATGTGCTTCTTAATTACTACAGCACGTAAGTTATATGGCTAAGCTTCTGTTTAGGCATTCTCAGCCATCTTAACTGTACTGTTCCTCCTACTTTTCAGGTTTTGAAAACTTTTTGTTGTTGTTAATCCTCATCTGAGGATATTTTTTCCATTGATTTCTAGAGAGAGTGGAAGAGAGGAAGGCATGAGGAGGGAGGAGCATCTACGTGAGAGAGACAAATCGATTGGTTGCCTCTCGCTTGTGCCCCAGGGCTAGAGATCAAACCTGCCACTCAGGTACATGGCCTTGACCAGTGATCAAACCCATCACCTCCGGTTCTCGGGCTGATGTTCTAAGCACTGAGCAGCGCCAGAAAGTGCTACATTCCTTCTTGTACACAGTAGTGTCTCTCTGTTTCATCTGTTTATCTAGTTCATGAATTAGAAACATACTGAATTGGATATTTCTAATTCCTCCTCTTCCCCCTCCCCCACTTAGACTTCCTCCATCTCCACTGTGAGTGAGGACAGATATGTCTTCTACAGCATGTAGCAGTTCACTGACTGTAGCAGAGGATTTGGAGATACCCTTCCCACTAGTGAGGATGGGAAGAAGCAGGAGAACCAAAGTCAGCCAAGAAGTGTGGATTTTTCAGCCAAACCTCCTGGCCAGCATCTTCATCTTCTTCCCATTGTGGCACCTCATACTTACATTAACTTGCCCTGCATGTGTTCAATTATAGATATTGCTTCACGATACTTTGGGGCCAATGTGCCTTGAGTAGCTGCTTCTATCTGACAAAGAAAATAGGAGCAATGAATAAACTGAAAGTCCCAACAGTTAATACCCTAGTTCCTCAGAATGTTCTGGACCAAGCTTTTCCAAATATGTTTTCTACTATCCATATTTACATAGTAGATAATTAAGCCCACTCTTAACAATGACAACAATAGGGATTTCCTGTGGTCAAACAGCATCCCAGCTTTCAAATTATTTATGCTGCAGGTGGATATCGATTTGATTAAAGTTGTAAAGAAGAAGCAGAGAAAACAATATCAACAGAAAGAAACAGGGAAGGAAGAAAAGGCTCAATAATAAATAAATGGTAAACATGTTTCTCTATCAAATCAAATTAAATATAAAGGAAATTAGCTATATTTATCTTAATAACTTACTTTACACTAAGCACATAACACTGCAAAATCCAATAAGATCTTTTAGTTTGATACGGAACTTCATAAATATCAAGGCAGTAAAAATATGGGGCAGGGGGACACCTCTATAATGGTCCTAGAACTTGGTGGAGGAATTTTAAATCTGTTTTTCTGCTGAGTTTTTATAGCCATTGTCTAAAAGTTTCTAATTTCCTAGTAATTCTTATGGTTGGAGGTATGTGCTTATCATAGGTCTCAATTAGAACCTGCTTAATAGATTTATTTAAAAATTGGTCAAATATTGACCAATAAATTATTAAATTAGGGAAAGGAATGTGATGCTTATTTTAAAATAAGGTTTACACCCAGCAGATGTGGCTCAGTGGTTGAGCGACTGACTATGAACTAGAAGGTCACCGTTCAATTCCCAGTCAGGGCACATGCCCCGGTTCAATCCCCAGTGGGGTGGGGGGGGGGTGCAGAAGGCAACCAATCAATGATTCTCTCTCATCATTGACATTTCCTTCTCTCTCTCCCTATCCCTACCTCTCTAAAATCAATATGAGAGTTTTCTAGGGATGATGCTGGGAAGAAAAAACAAATAGGACATGGAAAATATATTACTTAGAAGCCCTTGGTCCTCTTGAAAGATATGCAAGTTATATTAAGCTGTACCATTTTTGTAAAACGTTAAATTTCCTAGCTTTTCTCTCTAGCTTTGAATTTCCTAATTGGGTTTCAGATACATACCCAGGAAGATAACCTATTTACTCCAGACAGAGGTTTGGAATAAATGTTCTCATCTTTTCCAACGAATCGAATGAGTTTTTCATCATCGGTAGATGTTGAAGGTTCCTAGGGCACAGAAATACCGCAGACCTGTCAGTGAGCTCTATGGCAATTGCCTGGCGCCATGTCTAAGCTTTTGTTTTCCGTTTGCTTTAATAGTTTTAAGCATTTTTTTTGGAAGACTTACAGCAAATACCGTGCGATAATTTAGTGTGGAGGTGGAAGTACTATCAGAGATACCCTTATAAGAAATACTGTGAGAAAAACAAAGCAGATTTCTTCTAGACCTCAGGACCTTATAGCACAGTAGGAGAGATAGACAATAAAGTAATTACAGTATGCGTGGTTACTGCTAACATAGAGGCATATTCCAAGGGCTGTGTAGATCAGAAAAGAGCCCTTCATTCTGCCTAGATACTCAGAGAAGTTTCTACAGAGAAAATTATCTTTGAAGGCTAAATAGGAGTTTGTAAAATAGAGCGAAAATGGCCTGATCTAAGGCCACAGAAGAAGGAAAGGGAAAAGGAGGTGATACTCTATAGATTTAAAAGGTATGACAGAGCCAGGACCGGTTTGGCTCAGTGGATAGAGCATCAGCCTGCGGACTGAAGGGTCCCAGGTTCAATTCCGGTCAGGGGCATGTACCTTGGTTGCGGGCACATCTCCAGTGAGGGGCGTGCAGCAGGCAGCTGATCGATGTCTCTCTCTCTCATTGATGTTTCTAGCTCTCTATCCCTCTCCCTTCCTCTCTGTAAAAAATCAATAAAATATATTTTTAAAAAAAGGTATGGCAGAGTTTAGTGGCCAAATAATAATGTTTTCCATTTATGTCGCACCTTCTATATGCAAGCACTGTATCATAAATAGAACAGAAAATGCTAGTCCAAAGAGGCTTGAGTGTTGTACAATATTTTTGCTCTGTTGTCCTGCATATACAGCGAGTAGAGAACCTAGGACAGATCCTGGGTCATGCCAACATTTAAACTATTTGCAGAGAAGAAATGGCAGGAAAGTAAATTAAGTATAAAGAGTGTTAGATAATCATGAGTTCTGAAAGCCAAAGATGGCACTCATTTTGGGAATTAACCAGGACTTGCCTGGGTTTGAATGCTGGTTGTGCTACTTAGAGTCATGTGATTTTGGGTAAGTCAACATTTCTATATTTCTTTTTTTTTTTAATTTTTTATACATATCTTCCCATTGCCCCCCTCCCTCCCAGCATACCCCAACCCCCCAGTGTCTATGTTCATTGGTTATGTTTATATGCATGCATACAAGTCCTATGATTGATCTCTTATCTACCTCACCTAACCTTAATCTTCCTGCTGTAATTTCACAGTCTGTTTGATGCTTTACTGCCTCTGTATCTATCCTCAACCTTTCTGATTTTCAATTTTCTAATCTGTAAAATGGGGGTGGTAAGATTTACTTTGAAATCATGCGTAGATAAAAGATAACATGTGCGAAGCTAGGCATCCGTTATTGGTGATTATCATTGTATTTTGTCATTATTACAAGTGCCCCAGGAAAGGTTATTACTACTAATGCCTCAACTAGGGTGGAGACAGGGTATGGAAAGAGAGATATGGAGATGGGCTTGGGAAGAGACGGGAAAGGCAGCTCAGAAAGGGAGCTGAAGAAGTGGAAAATGGAGTTTACACTATTTAAAGAATTTGGTTCCTGGCTGGTGCTCAGCAGTTGAGCATCAACCCATGAACCAGGAGGTCACAGTTTCGTACTCAGGTTGCAGGCTCGATCCCCAATAGGGGCGCTGTGCAGGAGGCAGCTGATTGATGTTGATGTTTCTCTATCATCAGTGTTTCTCCGTCTTTCCCCTCCCTTCCTCTCTGAAATAAATAAAAACATATTTTTAAAAAAGAATTTGGCAATGAAAGAAGAAAGAAACAACATCAGGGTGAGAGGTTGATTATTTAGTTAGTAGGAATATAAGTGTGAATCGGGCTAATGGAAATGGCTGGATTTGAAATTAAAGGAAAAAGGACACTTCTGCAGAAAATTAAGAGGTAAATTGTCTTTGGATATTAATGCATCTACTATATGAGGAAAGGCATTTTGTTGAAGTTGAAGAGTTTAGATTATCTATTTTTATTTTCAACAGGACATATGTAAGTTCTTTAAAAAATGATACTAAATAATCTTACTTCTGTTTTCTCCTCTTCTTCCTTCTGAAATTCCTCAGTACTTTCTTCTTTATCCTCTTGAAAAGACATGTCCATTTTAGTCTGCATTAATTCTTTTATAATTTCCTGTGAGATAAAACAATAACAATTATTTAGTATAGCTTAATATATATATATTTTTAGTATAACTTTATATATGTAATATAGCACTAAGATATATATAGATATATATCTATAAATATACATATAGATATATCTTAGTGATATCTATATAGCTATATAGATACATATCTATATATATATATCTTAGTGCTATATATAATACATATTATATATATATATATATCTTAGTGCTATATTAGCAATTATTCATTCAAAAATATTTAAAAGGCACTAATCCTGTGACTGGGCCCTGAGCTAAGGATAAGGAAGGATACAGAAGTTAATAAGAATGGTCTCTGCCCTCAAGACGCTTAAAATTTAGTGTACAGGAAATGCTATGGATTCATAGAGTCAAGTACTAGAAATACCCCATCTTGCTCTGGCAGAGTGTTGGGTAAAAGCAAGGGTAGTCGGGAAGGTTTCCTGAAGAAGACAATGTCTGGGTTTCTTCCCGACGGGTGAGTGAGAGAAAAGCAGATGGCACAAGGGAGAGGACACTAACATGCGCATACTGGTAACTGGCTCTGAGAACAAAAGTACTGCAGTTCAGTGGGACAGAAACTTAGGAGACAAGGGCACGATCACAGTATGTCACGCAAGGACTATTCTGTCAGGAAGGCAATGAGACACAAAAGGGAGAGGACACTGAGCAAGGGATGGAGCGCTCAGAGGAAGAAACACGTCGATGGGAAGGAAGCCTGAGACGGCAGGGAAGGAGCGTGCGTGTGCAGAAGCAGCAGGTGAGTCTGAGGACATGCTCAGGAAGGGGCAGGCTGCTCCCCACTGAAAGCCACCCTTTCCTTTCTGAAGTGAAGAGAGGGTGAGGGCAGCAGTGGGTTCGGTTGCGCGTGGGGGTGGGAGCGGAGCTCAGGCCGAGGCCAGGCGAAAGAGTTGGCCGCTGGCTCGCCAGCCACGCCCGCCTTCGTCGGTCCACCGCCACCTCCACCCTCTCCTGGGGCTTCATGCTCCTGCCCCTTAGGGGCGGCCTGGGCGCTGGGGCTGGCGTGCGTGGAGGTTCGGAATGCACCCCTGTACTGCAGGCCTTCCTGAACCACCCAAAGGACCAGTTCCAGTGCGGCTCTAGCCTCACCGCTGGCTGAGCCCCTCCTGGCTCTTGCTCCCACTCCCTCCCTCCTTGAGATTCGCTCTGCTCCTCCCCCATAGGGAGAGGAGACACAAGCGTCCTCCCCTCCCTCCTTGGTGATGGTGGGAGGGGGGAGAGACAGCAGAAATGAGGGTGCCATCGCCCCCAACAGCTGAGTGGGGAATTCTAGAACCACGAGTGCTTCAGGATTCAGAGCACTGGGAGCTGTGGGCCCAGAAGGGGTTCTGGAATTGAGGGGCACACCAGGTTCTGAGCACCAGGGCCAGAGGCTGCCGGACAACCTCAGGGAGATGGGGCATTTCCACTGCTCCCCCCCCCCAAGATCTTGGGGCCCCACTCTGAGGGGGCAGCAAGAAGAGGAGCTTCCCATCTCAGGTCTGCCCAAACCCACTTCTCCGTGTAAATCATGGTTATAAGTTATGGAAGAATCAGGACATTTTACAGGAAAAACAAAAAACAAACATATACGCCGAAACTGGTTTGTTTGGCTCAGTGGATAGAGCGTCGGTCTGCGGACTGAAAGGTCCCAGGTTGGATTCCGGTCAAGGGCATGTACCTTGGTTGCGGGCACATCCTCAGTAAGGGGGTGTGCAGGAGGCAGCTGATGGTTGTCTCTCTCTCTCATTGATGTTTCTAACTCTCTATCCCTCTCCCTTCCTCTCTGTAAAAAATCAATAATATAAAAAGAAATATATATATATTTATATATACACACACATATATATATATATATTTATATATACACATATATATATATATGTGTGTGTGTGTGTGTGTACATATATATATATGTGTATATATATATATATATATATATATATATATATATATATATACACATATATATATATATATATATGAAAAAATAAAAGTGAGGGAGATGTTTGGGAGGATAACTCTCTCCCTGAGAAGGGAGAAGAGCTGCCAGTGCTCTTGGTTGAAGCCGAAGTTCTCTTCTGATAAAGTGAATGAGGAGGATTCAGAACACTGATTGCAAAAAGTTGCTGACCCCTTATCTATTAAAATACAGGAAGAACCCGAATAAGGACGCGTGCTAGCACAGGGCAAATACCTCCTCTTCAATCAGGTGGTCCTCTTCTTCATCTGTCAACAACTTTATTTTTCTGCCTTTGATCCCAGAGAGGAGTTGAGAGCATGTGGTGATCCACTCACAACATTCTTTCTGAGAAGAGATAAAAAGGTCATTCCTAAGCAGAAAAAAATCAGAGTACACCAACTCATTTATTCATTCACTCCTACTGAGGGATTGTTAAATACAATTCTCTAAATGTAACTTCAATTAACATTGTATCACTTCAGTTCCTTGATTTGTGCAGAAGTGTTTTGCTATAGACCTAAAACCCTATTGTTTGCTTACTGACATCATTATAATGGGATAAGAAGTAGTGAAGTGTCGTAAAAAATTAGATGCAGAAATATTGTTGGATTTACTATGGGCAAGCAGTCTGTCCCAACAAATATACAACTGACCAGCTCATGCTCTGGCTGGTGTTGCTCAGTTGTTAAGAGCACTGGCCCATGCACCAAAGGGTCATGGGTTCAATTCCCGATCAAGGGCATGTATCTGGGTTGCAGTTTTGATCTGGTCTTGATCAGGGCATGTGTAGGAGACAACTGTTACTGTTTAGATGTCTCAAACTATTAACTAATCAAAATAGAAGGCAATTTAATATTTTGTGTGTTTTTAGGTTTACTGATATAAGCAACATATAACATTGTATGAAAGTTTAAGATGTATGACATAATGATCTGATAAATATATAAATACATATATCAAAATGATTAATTCAATTTAGTTAATATCCATCACCTCACATAGTTCATTTTTTTTCTTGTGATGAAAACTTTTAAGATCTATTCTCTTTAGCAACATTCAAATATACATTTCACCAAAGGAGATATAGAGATGACAAACACATGAAAAGATATTCAACATCAATAGTCATTAAAGAAATGCAAATTAAAACTACATGACATACCACTACCCACCTATTAGAAAGTCTAAAGTTGAAAAGACCGATCATTATCAAGTGTTAATGAGGATGTGAAGCAACTAGAACTCTCATATACTACTGATAAGAGTATAAAATGGCTTAATTACTTTGGAAGACAGTTTGATAGTTTCTTAAAAAGTTAAACATACACATGCCATATAACTCAGCCACTCAATTCCTAGATATTTTCTTAATCAGTTAACTGCCATGATATTTTGAATTTAATTTAAAAAGATTTGCCACAGGCGTCTATAGAGGCTTATGGCATTCAAATGGTTAAGAGAAATGAAAAAAAGGCATATGTACATAAATATGCATTGAAGTTTTATTTATTATAATTGAAAAGTGGGAACAATTCAAATGCCCATCAAGAGAGAACGGGCAATTGTGTATATCCATACAATAAACACTACTCAGCACTAAAATACATAAAATATGCTTTATGATAAAAGCAACAATGTGTGAACCTCAAAAAAAATTTTGCTTAGTTAAAGAAGTCAGACCAAAAGCATACATTTTATATGATTCCATTTCTATAAATTCTAGAATATAAAAAATAATCTTTGGTGTTAGAAAGGTGGTCAGACATTACCTGGGATGAGGATGGTTTATAAGGAAACTTATTTCTTTTCTTATCACAGTAATTATTTTATGGGTGTATACACATTTTAGAAAGTATCAAATTATACACTTTAAACATATGTAGTTTGTTGTAAGCCAATTAAACCTAAAATGTCTGCTCAGAACAAACAAAACACAAGCAAGGGGAAGACAGAGTAGTTACCTTCATGTTATTCAGATCATGAAGCTCCTTAGCGGGATTTTTTTGTAGGCTGCCGGCTATACTCAGAGCCAAAGCTGTTACCATCCCTTTGCAGCAACTGGGGGGAAAGCACACACACACACAGAGCATGACTTATTATTGTTGGTTCCCTTCTTAAGTGTTTTAAATCCAAATACAGTGGAAGTTTACCATTAACAATTAAGCTACTGACTCACCAAAGAGCATAATTTGTCTCCTCAATTTTTCAGTCATGTCTTCTTCACTCCCCTCCATGCCTCTCACTTTTGACCATTGGTAACAATGAATGGAAATGAAGTGGGTAATTGGCTAGATTATAAAAGCTACTTCCCAAAGTTGAAGTAATCAGAGACAGTATGCTTACTAGTTAATATTTTATAATTTTCCAGACTTCATCTTTATTTGGTGGGAATCCTCTAGCCTTCCAGACATAAGATTTATAAAAGAGATGTTTTGGTTGGTGTTTATTGAAATACAGAAAAGTATATGTTCAGCTTTGTGTGGAATTACACAGGACACTATAAGCTTCTTCATAAATGCCCCAACCTGAGCAAAAGTGCAAAATGTTTCTTACTTGGAGAAACCAAAATGGCGACATAGGTGAACACCTAAACTGCTGCCTCACACAACAATTTCAAAACTACAACTAAAAGACAGAACGGACATCATCCAGAACCACAGGAAAGCTGGCTGAGTGGAAATTCTACAACTAGAAGGAAAGAGAGGGGCTCACAGTGACTCAGAAAAGCTGCAAAAAGCTGAGGTACAAAAACGCACGTGTGGAGAGGACGGGGCAGAGTGCCTAGCTGGCGGGGGACGGAAACTCCTGACTACATTGAAGCCCACTTTTGACTGCACTGAACCCCAGTTCCAGGCGAGACTCATACAGGGGAGTCCGGACTGTTGTGAAAAGGGAGGAGTGCAGGGAAACTTAGGGGAGCTGCAAAAGACAGAGAAAAGAAAGTGCACACACAAAGGGCTGACTGCTGATTGTGCCGGTGGCTTTCTCTAGCCGGAGGAAGACAGAAGCTCCCAATTGCACTGAAATCCAGGTTGGACTGCACTGAACCCCAGTTTTGAGCGAGACCCTGGGAACCCAGACTCATATGGGTCTCCTAAGTGCACAGAAACTCAGGGGAGCAGGAGAGGCAGAGATCTGGAGGCTCACACACCTGCGCACAGAGAGGGATGCAGCAATTAACAAGGGACACTGAGACCAGGGGCTGACAGGAAGCCAAGGCTGTCTGCCCCATGCTGAGACTCCACCCCATCCAAGCCGAGCACAGAGGCTTTTGCAGTCTTGCAAGTCTTAAGGTAGACTGAGTCCAGCAGAGAAGTTCTCCTGCCATTGACACAGCTGATCCTCACAACCAATTGGCTTGAAGGTCAATTCCTCCCAGTGATACCAACAACAATCAAGACTTACCTACAGCCAAAACTGGTTTGGCTCAGTGGATAGAGCATCAGTCTGCAGACTGAAAGGTCCCAGGTTCGATTCCTATCAAGGGCATGTACCTTGGTTGTGGGCACATCCCCAGTAGGGGGCGTGCAAGAGGCAGCTGATCGATGTCTCTCTCTCATCGATGATTCTAACTCTCTCTCTCTCTCTCCCTTCCTCTCTGTAAAAAATCATTAATATATATATATATATAATATAATGTATATATGTGTATATATACATGTGTGTATGTATGTGTGTGTGTGTGTGTGTGTGTGTGTATATATATATATATATATATATATATAAAGACTTAACTACAACAAGACTGTACACACAGTCCACAAAGGGGTGCACCAAGAGAATCCACCTCAGGTAACTGGGGAGGTGGAGCTATGGGCTATATAGGACACCTAGCACACAAAGCTACTCTACCAACTCAGGGAAGCAGAGAAAATGTGGAGACAAAGGAACAGATCACAAACAAAAGAAATGGAGGAAAACAAATGACTGGATATAGAGTTCAAAACCAGTTTATAAGGTTTTTCAAGAATTTCCTAGAAAATATGGATAAATTTAGCAAGACCCAAGGGGATATGAAAAAGGGCCAACTAGAAATTAAACATACACTGACTGAAATAAAAAATATTATGCAGAGACCTAACAGCAGACTAGAAATACACAAGAATCAAGTCAAAGATTTGACACTCCACTGGAAAAGAAAAAAGAATCCAAAAATGTAAAGACAGTGTAAGGAGCCTCTGGGACAACTTCAAGCATACTAACATCAGAATTATGGGGGTTCCAGAAGAAGAGATAGAGTAAGATACTGAAAACCTATTTGAAGAAATAATGATTGAAAACTTCCCCCACCTGGTGAAAGAAATAAACTTACAATTCCAGGAAGCACAGAGAATCCCAAACAAAAGGAATCCAAAGAGGACCACACCAAGACATATCATAATTAAAATACCAAAAGCAAAAGACAAAGAGAGAATATTAAAAGCAGTAAGAGAAAAACAGTTAATTACCTACAAGAGAGCCACCCATAGGATTGTCAGCTGATTTCTCAACAGAAACTATGCAGGCCAGGCAGAAATTTCAAGAAATATTCTAAGTGATGTATAGCAAGAACCTACAACCAAGATTACTATACCCAGCAAAGCTATCATTCAAAACTGAAGGTCAGATAAAGAGTTTCACAGAGAAGAAAAAGGTAAAGGAGCTCATCAACACCAAACCAGTATTATATAAAATGCTGAAAGGTGCTCTTTAAGAAGAGGAAGAAAAAGAAAAAGGTAAAGATGAAAATTATGACAACAAATACATATCTATCAACAAGTGAATCTAAAAATCAAGTGAATAAAAAATCTGATGAACAGAATAAACTGGTGAATATAATAGAATCAGGGACATAGAAAGGGAGTGGACTGACAATTCTCAGAGGAAAAGGGTGTTTGGGGGGGGGCGTGCAGGGAGAAACTGGACAAAAATCATACACCTATGAATGAGGACAATGGGGTGGGGGGAGGTAAGGGCAGAGAGTGTAGTGGGAGCCTGCTGGAGAAGAACCATTGGGAGAAAAAAAGAGGAACAAGGGTAATAATCTGAACAATAAAGATTTATATTTAAAAAATGTTTCTTACTTATGCAAGTTTAAGTGAGTCTTTTTGTTTTGACACTAATTGTCACTCCCACATCTGTCCATACTTCCCATCCTGCCCAAGCTAATATTGTTTTCAAAACAATTATAAAGCCACTGGGAAAACACCAAAATCTCATATTCCAACTGGGCAGTGTCAAAGCTAGTTTAGTGAAGAGTAAGTGCTTCTTTCAAGGTTTTAGAACAATTCCTTATTGCTGCTCTTCTCTCCTCTGCTTTACGTCACACTTAATCTTTAAAGGGCAGAAATAAAAAGAAAAACAGGTAGTTTTACCTGTTCAAATAACTGGAGTATCGGGACAGATTTTTGGCCAGTGAAATTGCATCTAGCTCTAACTTTGCAACTACTATATCATGTTTTTCATCACTTTCCTCCTCCAACTTTGGGACAGTGTCTCGGTCAGTAAAGTCAGGTACCATTATTAGCAGCAAATGTACCATCCACTTAATCATAGATATATGCAATTCATCCATCTGTTAAGAAAAGTTATAATACAAATGACCCATTTTAAATAAGTCAAACAGTAAAAACATGCCAAATTTAAAAATAGATGATCATACCTGCATCCAATTTTAGCAATGCTGTCATCACTATGCAGCTGATATAACCATATATTTTTTTCTTGCTCATTATACTACATTAAGTTGTTCTTTAGCTTGGTCAAAGATATTAAAACTACAGTTACCAAATTGCTCACCAAGGTATCCTAAGGCTCCACAGTGAGCTCTCAAGGATGCCATGGGATTTTAAATTTTTGAGGGAAATAACAGTGATATTTGACATCTGGCAGACATAGCATGAACCTGTCATAGTTCACACTCTCAACATCAGATGCACTATATCATTTTTGCAAAGCTGATTTTATTGGTGGTGAGATGATAAAAACAAACTCTGTGTGAGCCCTGGCCAGCATATTTCAGTGGTTAGAGCATCGGGCTGCACACCTGAGGGTGGAGGGCTTGATTCCTGGTCAAGGGCGTGTCCCTTGGTTGCAGGTTCCATCCCCAGCCCCAGTGGGAGGCCGGGTGCATGTGGGAGGCAACTGATGATGTGTCTCTCCCACATTGATGTCTCTCTCTGCCCCTACTCCAAAAAACATTGGAAAAAATATTCTCTGGTGAAGATTTAAAAATTAAAAAAAAAAATACTGTGTGAAAATCTAAGTGAAACAAGAACGGAAGGTGGCAATATTAAATCTGATTCCAAGGTTAGAAAAGTTATACAGTGCCCCACTACATACATCCCTTAGTAATTTTGATTGAGAATAAGTTTTTTCCCCAATGTTTATATATGTAAAAAGGTAAACTGAGACATTAAATTTTACAAAGTTTATTTCAGCAAAAAACAATTTCAATTGGGCAATGCCAAACCTGGAAAATGTTTAGGGGTGCTCTGAGAGCAAGGAGTAGGGCAGAGATGTTTTAATTGGCTGTAATTATTTACATGTTTACCTTATTTGGGGAAATTTTGTTATTTGGCTATTATGATAATAGTTCTTCCAGATCACAGAAATTTCCCCCAACCCTGGATCCATACTTCCATTCTTAATATATTTGCTCCTCGGCTGAGACCAGTTTGGCTCAGTGGATAGAGTGTCGGCCTGCGGACTGAAAGGTCCCAGGTTCGATTCTGGTCGGGGGCATGTACCTTGCTGCGGGCACATCTCCACTGTGGGGCATGCAGGAGGCGGCTGATCGATGTCTCTCTCTCATCGATGTTTCTGACTTTCTATCTCTCTCCCTTCCTCTCTGTAAAATATCAATAAAATATATTAAAAAATATATATATATTTGCTCCTCAATTCTTGGTTCCTTATATTTATAATATGTTGTGATATACTGTAATGTAATTACATTACAGTATATTCCTTTTCAAATTCCTAATAATATTAATATTTAAGTAATATTAAAATGAATTAAGTTCATTTTATCCTATTAAGTTTACTTATAATAATTTTTCCAGTGTAAATTTAGATTGTAATTATGAGGTGAGAGTAAGTGTAATAAACTAAGACACCCTCTAGAAATTATTCCATGTTGTGCTGGCTAAGAAGTTCCCCTTTTGCCCTCCCAATCTCCTGCTTCAATTGCATAGGCATGACCTGATTTTTTCTTAAAGAAAACTCTCAGCCAAGGCAAAATTCACCTCACAAAGTACATATGTGGTGCTGAAGTCATTGGGTTAAGTTCTTCAGAATTGAAGAACAATTCTATTTGTTCTATTAATTATAGACCAATAGCATTGTGCCATCTTGTCTTTTCTCTAGTGACATGTTTCTGTCATCCCTTCAGCCAGGCAGGGGCACCAATATCAATCCTTAACATGGCTACATCCCTACGAAGGGAAAATATTCAGTATACTGAGTAAAGAGTAAATATAATAATTAGAAGCCAAACATTTTTAACATCTCTGAAACTTAATTCTGGTGGCAAAAACATACTGCATTTAAAAATCCACTGAAAACCATTTGAGTAATTATGAAAGTTCCCATTTTTGCCCTCCCAAATTCCTGCTTTCATTGCATAGGCTTGACCTGGTTTCTCCTTAAAGAAAACTCTTAGCCAAGGCAAAATTAACCTCATATATCCCTTTAAGTACATACCTGGCGCTGAAGTTCAATGTTACCATTAGTAACCTCATTGTTTATCTTCACATGCCATTGTTTAACCATGCTAAATACATGTGCTACAAGTGCCCTGAAGGAAAAATTAAGCAAAATAAAGATAAGTGACTTACTGAGAATATAAAAGTAATTATCAGTTAAAGAAAAGGGTTTTATTTAGGTGGGCCTAGTATACTTAGTGTTGACAAATGGTCGTGAATTCAAGGAAAGGAGAATGAAAACCTTGAATTATCTGGTATATTGACTAACCATGGACATGGCTTCCTAACATCCATAGCAATCAGCATGATGTCCTTTGGATAATGTAGATCTTACCTTCAGTGCTAGCTCTCTACTGTAAAAACTCACACTCACATCCTTTATATTCACTCTTAGACCAGTGAGACCATAAAATGAGAATGAATTTTTAAAGTCAAGAAATCATCTTTCAGTATGACAGTATGAGGAGCAAAGCTGACCCATTTCCCAGTGAAATTGGTGAGATTTCTTAAAAAAAAAAAAAATCAAGCCCTGGCTCATTTGGCTCAGTGGATAGAGTGTTGGCCTGCAGCCAGAAGGGTCCCGGGTTTGATTCTGGTCAAGGGCACATACCATTGATTGCAGGAATCTCCCTGGCCCGGGCCCAGGTCAGGGCGCATGCAAGAGGCAACCAATTGATGTGTTTCTCTCACTTTGGTGTTTCTGTCTATCTTTCCCTCTCTCTTACACTCTCTCGTTATAAAAAAAATCAATGGAAAAATATCCTTGGGTGAGGATAAAAAAAAAAAAAAATTCAAAAGCCTCTAGAAATGGTCCCAAGAACAAATAGCAACTGAAGAGACATCTCTGCAAGACAGTCTTATGAAGATTCAGTAGACAAGAATCTATGTATGGTATCTGAACTATATGATTGCCCCCACTCTTCCCCTTCCCAGCTCAGTGAGGCAGAAACTCCACTGTGGACTACTGCAGTCATGAACACAGGACTCCCTCACTCTCCTGCTCCCAGTCAGATGAGCTTTCTTCCTGGGAGGAACAGGATTTTAAGGTTTGTCATCTGACCCCAGCTACCTGTGGCTGAGGCTAGGTATTAGGAAAATGCAATTGAGAAGCAGAGAGCTATGGGAACTTACGAGCCAGAATATCCGTCAAAGTACTGTGGAACAGTACCAACAATGTTTAACAATTTATCTATCTGAGATACCATTTCATTAATTTTTTCTTTAAGTGCGTCCCATTCTTCAAGAAGAATTTCAGGAAACTCCATATTGTCTTCGATCTTGAAAGCATAGAAATCAAGAGTACTAACCAAATGTAAAAGAATTTTAGAGATACCTAAAAAAGTGAGAAAAAGCATGAATTGTTAGAAGTATTTCTAAGTTTACTATTTCTTTTTAAAAAAATATATTTTTATTGATATTGGAGAGGAAGAGGGAGGGAGGAAGGAAGAGAAGAGAGGGAGAGAGGAAGAAATATCAATGATGAGAATCATTGATCGGCTACCTTTTGCATGCTCCTTGCTGGGATAGAGCTTGCAACCCAGTCATGTGCCCTTAACTGGAATAGAACCTAGGACCCTTCAGTCTACAGGTTGATGCTCTAGCCACTAAGCCAAACTTACTAGGGCTAAGTTTACTATTTCAATAATCCTATATAATAAAAGGCTGATGTGCAAATAGACTGAATGGAAACAACTGGAACAACTGAACAATCGGTCAATATGAAGTGCACTGACCACCCAGGGGTGTGTACAGAATATGGTGGGCACTGACTGTGGCAGGATAGTGGAACAGGTGAGCAGAAGTGCCTGACCAACATGGGATGCTGGTTGCAGTCATCGAGGCAAGCCTCTGGTGGTTACTGAAAATTCTTTGCTCCCATGTGCCATTGTCCTGCCTGGCGCTCACACCTGCTGCCAGCGCCAGCCTCACTTGCACTCACAGCTGGCACCAGAGCCACTGCTCACACCCTCTGCCAATGCCTGGCACCATTAGCAGGTGCAAGCAGCGGCTGCCAGCCCAATCGCCCCTGAGGGCTTCTCCACCTCCTCCTGCTCCTGAGGGGCAATTGGGGCAGCAGTCGCTGCTGGCACCCACTGCTGGTGCTGTCAGTGAGTGTGTGTGTGGCTGGCACCATCAGCATGTGGGAGCAGCAGGAGTGAGGCTACAAGCAGAAAGGGGCTGCAGTGGGAGGGTCCAGGCAGGGGCATGGAGGTCCAGGCAGGGACATGGAGGATGAGCCAAGATCCACTCCTGTGCCCACCGCAGCATCACGGCCCACAGTTCCTTTCTAGGTGCACAAATTCATGCACTGGGCCTTTAGTAAATTATAAAATACTAATGGGCAGGGGCATATCTTTTTTCACCTTTTTACTACCCTATAGCTTGCTTTGCAAAAATCTTGTAAGGAGCAGTTCCTAAATAAAATGTTTAGTGAATAAATACTGTATAATTAGTGCTTTTCTGACCGATAGACTATTTATTTGTTGGCAACTTATACTCTGTCTCTTGTCTTCTCAGCTGAGAACCAAATACCTTAAACCCAGAAACTATGAACTACAGTTTTCTGAAAAAGGCATTAATTCACTGAGTCTTTCTGTTATGAAGATAATGGTGATAAACAGGTTCTTCATAATTATAGGATAGTTAATAAAGAGAAATGAAATATAGTTCTTAATTTTTTAAGTCATTGTTCAGGTTTTCATAAGTTCATAGTTTTAGTCTGAACCAGAATCAAAATATGGATCCTAGTCTTTGAATTGATTCACGTGAGATCATGGAAAAATAACTGCTTCAGAACTATGTCTTATCTCATTTGCAAAATAAGAACTACAAATGCTCCCATCTCAGAGATATGTAAAGAGAAATAACTTAAAAGCAAACTTTTTCCTATATTTGATGAAAATATTTTTAAAAATATATATTTTTTATTTATTTTTTATAGAGAGTGAGGGAGAGGGATAGAGAGTTAGAAACATTGATTAGCTGCCTCCTGCACACCTCCCACTGGGGATGTGCCTGCAACCAAGGTACATGCCCTTGACCGGAATCAAACATGGGACCGTTCAGTGCACAGGCTGATATTCTATCCACTGAGCCAAACTGATTAAAGCTGATGAAAATATTTTTAGTGCCTTCATCAGAAAACTTTAACCACTTAGGAATATTCAAAGTGATGTTAATTTCACTATCACTCTTCACTTTGACCCATTATTGTAAACCATTTACTAACTCATTTTTGTCTGCCCACGATAGGTATATTCTCATAGATAAATATTGCCATTTTATATGTAACTATATTACTGCTGTAACAGATCATAAAGATTGTGTCTCCCCATCTAGAGTATTTGATATTAAATAACAGTGGTAGGCAATGCACGAGTTGCCTGGAACAGTTTACATAGAATTGATTCTTAGGTAACATATGACATAGGGATTAAAAATGTTTTGATGGATTTTTAATGTCTCTCAGGGGTTTTGGAAGGCGAATTTTCAATATGTCTCAAGGAAAACTGGAATATTAGGTCACCCCACTGGAGAAATAAAATTGAAGTTCAAAATCTGCTAAGGAGTAGAAGCCCTGGTAAACGCACCAGGCTTTTACTTGGGACCCCTGAATCCCTGAAGAGCTACACCTTAGAAGTAAGGGTGGAATAGAATAGACTGGTCTTGCAAAGCCTGGAGCCACACTTCATCTCAGTTCAGTCCCTTTTTGGATTAAAATGATCTACTCCTATCCTAAATAACCTGCCAGAATAAAAACTAAAACCATTCTTTTGAAATATAGCATCATCCCCAGTATTAATTATTTCTAGAATTTAACACACATGATGTCCAATATCAATCAGAAACAACCAGGGATGAAAAGAATAGACTCAAAACCAAGACAAATGAAAAGACAGACAATAAAAAAGACCTAAGCAAAAAAGGAGAGAGAGAGAGAGAGAGAGAGAGAGAGAGAGAGAACGAGAACTGTGGTGATGTGGAGATAGAAGAGGGTACAGGAGGGATATATGGTGATGGGGAAAAATAAAATAATTTTTTTTTTAATTTAGTATACCTGAAACCAAGATATCATGTCAACTGTAATTTAAAAATGAAAAAGAGACCTATAGAATTAGATATCATACAATTATCTGAAACTGACTGTAGTGATGGATGCACACCTCTGTGAATGCACTAAAAATGATCTAATCATACACTCTAAACAGGTAAACCATATTGTATAAGAATTACATCTCAACAAAGTGATGCTCAATGGTTATTTTGCTTTTGTTTATTTTTTAATTTAATAAATCTTTATTGTTCATATTATTACAGTTGTTTCTTTTTCCCCCCCATAGTTCCCCTTCATCCGGTTTCCACCTCACCCTATGCCCTAACCCTCCCCCACTGTCCTCATCCATATGTGTACGATTTTTTATCCAGTCTCTTCCTGCATCCCCCACACTCATTTACCCCCAAGAATTGTCAGTTTAGTCCCTTTCTATGCCCCTGATTCTATTATATTCAACAGTTTATTCTGTTCATCAGATTTTTTTATTCACTTGTTTAGATGCACTTATTGATAGATATGTTTGTTAATTTTAATCCTTACCTTTTTCTTCTTCTTTCTCTTCTTAAAGAATACCTTTCAGAATTTCATATAATACTAGATTGTTGGTTATGAACTCCTTTAGCATTTTATCTGTGAAGCTCTTTATCTGCCCTTCAATTCTGAATGATAGCTTTGCAGGGTAATTAATCTTGGTTGTAGGTTCTTGCCATTCATCCATCCCTTTGAATATTTCTTGCCACTCCCATCTAGCCTGCATAGTTTCTGTTGAGAAATCAGCTGACAATCGAATGGGTGCTCCCTTGTAGGTAACTGTTTTTCTCTTGCTGCTATTAAGATTCTCTGTCTTTTGCTCTTGGGGTTTTATTTATTTATAATTTTTTAAAATATATTTTATTGATTTTTTTCACAGAGGAAGGGAGAGAGATAGAGAGCTAGAAACATCAATGAGAGAGAGAGACATCGATCAGCTGCCTCCTGTACGCCCCCTACTGGGGATGTGCCAGCAATCAAGGTACATGCCCTGGACTGGAATCGAACCTGGGACCTTTCAGTCCGCAGGCTGACGCTCTATCCACTGAGCCAAACCGGTTTCAGCAATATAATTTTTTTAATAATGTATTACATGTGTACATATATTCCCATTGCCCCGCCACTGCTATGCAAACCCTAACCCCCCAATGTCTTATGTCCATTGGTTATGCTTATATGCATGCATACAAGTCCTTCAGTTCATTTCTTCTCTACCCCACCTCTCCTTAACATTCCCTCTGTAATTTGAGTCTGTTTAATGCTTTACTGCCTCTGAATCTATCTGTTTATCAGTTTATAATGTTCTTTATTATCCATAAATAAGATCATGTGGTATTTTTCTTTCATTGACTGATTTATTTTACTTAGTATAATGCTCTCCAGTTCCATCCAGGTTGCTGCAAATGGTAAGAATTCCTTTTTTATGGCAGCATAGCATTCCATTGTGTAGATGTACCATTGTTTTCTGATCCAGTCATCTTCTGACAGGCACCTAAACTGTTTCCAAATCTTAGCTATTGTAAATTGTGCTGCTATGAACATAGGGGTGCATATATCCTTTCTGATTGGTGTTTCTGGTTTCTTAGGATATATCCCTAAGAGTGGGATTGTTGGGTCAAATGGGAGTTCCATTTTTAGTTTTTTGAGGAAACTCCACTGTTCTCCACAGTAGCTGCACCAGTCTGCATTCCCACCAGCAGTTCACAAGGATTTCTTTTCTCTGCATCCTTGTCATTTGCTGATGACTGCCATTCTGACAGGTGTGAGACAGTTATCTCATTGTCATTTTGATTTGCATCTCTCATATAACTAATGAATTTTAACATGTTTTCATGTGTCTCTTGGTCTTCCTTCTGTCTTCTTTCAAAAAGATTCTATTTAGGTCCATTGCCCATTTTTTTACTTGATCATTTACCTTCCTTTTATTGTTATTTAAGTTGCCTGTAGATGTTAAAGATTAAACCTTTATCAGTGATAACATTTGCAAATGTTCTTCCATACAGTGGGCTTTCTTGTTGTTTTGTTGATGGTTTCTTTTGTGTGTAAAAGCTTTTCATTTTGATGTAGTCACATTTGTTTATTTTCCCTTTAGCTTCCATTACTGTTGGAGCAGTATCAGTGAAGAAGTTCCTTCAGCATATGTCTGAGATTGTGCTGCCTGTGGATTCCTCTAGTATTTTTATGGTTTCCCATCTTATGTTTAAATCCTATATCCATTTGGAGTTTATTTTTGTGTATGGTGTAAGTTGGTGGTCTAGTTTCTTTTTTTTTTTTTTTTTGCATGTATCTGACCAATTTTCCCAACACCATTTATTGAAGAGACTGTCTTGACTCCATTGTATGTTAATGCCTCCTTTGTCAAATATTAATTGAGCATAGTGATTTGGGTCGATATCTGGATTCTCTATTCTATTCCATTCATCTATATGTCTGTTCTTGTGCCAGGCTGTCTTGAGAACAGTGGCTTTGCAATACAGCTTGAAATATGGTATTGAGATCCCACCTACTTTATTCTTCTCAAATTTGCTGTGTCTATTCGGAGTCTTTTTTTGTTCCAGATAAATCTTTGGAGAGTTCTTTCTAGGTCTGTAAAATATGCTGTTGGTATTTTAATGGGGAGTGCATTGAATATATAGATTGCTTTGGGTAGTATGGACATTTTAATGATGTTGATTCTCCCAATCCATGAACATGGTATGCTCTTCCATCTGTTTACATCTTCCTCTATCTCTTTTTCAGTGTCCTGTAGTTTTCTGCATATAGGTCTTTTCTCTCCTTAGTTAGTTTTATTCCTAGGTATCTTAATTTTTTTTGGTGCATTGGTAAATGGAATTGCTTTTTTAGTCTCTTTTTCTGTAAGTTCACTATAGTGTATAGAAATGCCTTAGATTTCTTGGCATTAATTTTGTATCCTGCTACATTGCCAAATTAATTTATTAAGTCTGATAGTTTTTTGATAAAGTCTTTTGGGTTTTTTATGTACAATATCATGTCATCTACAAATAAGGGCAGCTTTATTTCTTCTTTTCCAATTTGGATTCCTCTTAGCAGTCTCCCACCTTCTCCTGGAGTATAGCTGTCCCTTAACTCACCAACAAACACTCCCAGTACAACCCTCAGCTATTCTGTCTGCTCAAGGACAAGGCTTGGAACATGTCCATCTATTCTGCCGCCATTTTTTTGCTCTTCGCATTTTAATTATGATGTGTCTTGGTGTGGACCTCTTTGGATTTCTTTTGTTTGGGGTTCTCTGCGCTTCCTGGACTTGTAAGTCTATTTCTTTCACCAGGTGGGGGAAGTTTTCAGTCATTATTTCTTCAAATAAGTTTTCAGTATCTTGCTCTCTCTCTTCTTCTGGCACCCCCATAATTTTGATGTTGGTATGCTTGAAGTTGTCCCAGAGGCTCCATACAGTATCTTAAAATTTTTGGATTCTTTTTTCTTTTCCAGTGGAGTGGTTTTTGCTTCTTTGTATTTCAAATCTTTGACTTGATTTCTTGCTATCCTCTGGTCTACTATTAGGTCTCTGTATAATATTTTTTATTTCAGTCAGTTTATGCTTAATTTCTAGTTGGTCCTTTTTTATATCCTTGAGGGTCTTGCTAAATTTATCAACCTTTTCTAGAAAATTCTTGAAAAACCTTAGAACCGTGGTTTTAAACTCTATATCTAGTCATTTGCTTCCTCCATTTCTGTAATTTGTGATCTGTTTCTTTGTCTCCACATTTTGGCTGCTTCCTTAAGTTGATAAAGTGGCTTTGTGTGCTAGGTGTCCTATAGGGCTCAGTGGCTTAGCCTTCTCAATTACCTGAGGTGGACACTCTTGGTGCACCTCTTTTTAGGCTGTGTGCACAGTCTTGTTCTAGTTAAGCCTTGATTGTTGTTGATATCACTGGCAGGAAATGACCTCCAGCCAACTGGCTGTGAGGATCAGCTGTGTCTATGCTGGGAGAACTTCTGTGCTGGAGGCACCCTTATGAGACAAGACTTGCAAAAAGCCTCTGTGTTCTGCTTGGATGGGGCGGAGTCTTAGGCCTGAGCAGACAGCATTGGTTTCCCATCAGCCCTGTGTCTCAGTGTCCTGTGGTACTTGCTGCAAGCACCTCTGAGAGAAAGCCACCCTCGAGTTTTGCCCGCTGCCAAGACAGTACAGTTTCTCCCCATATGAGTCTGGGTCCCCAGAGTCTCGCCTGGAACTGGAGTTCAGTGCAGTCAGGAGCTTTTGTCTCCCTTCTGCTTGAGGAAACCAGCCACACACTCAGTTGCTATTCCTCTCTGCATGCGCGTCTCAGTACCTCTGCCTTCCGCACCTCCTCTGAGTCTCAGTGTACTTTTTTATTTCCTTCTAGTTGTAGAATTTCCACTCAGCCAGCTTTCCTTTGGTTCTGGATGATGTCCGTTCTGTCTTTTAGTTGTAGCTTTGAAATTGTTGTACAAGGCAGCAGTTTAGGTGTTTACCATCTTGGTTTCTCCTCTCTATTTTGCTTTATTTCTAAAGCTACTCAAGTACTATCTAGATTTTAACTATTAAAAATTATTATTAAAATCCTTTATAAAAATTATTATTAAAATCCTTTATAATCTAATTATCATTGTTTTTTTCTTACCATTATCCCCAGTTATTCTTAATTTAAATTCTTTGTAGAGTCTGTCTGTGTTTTTTATAATTTCCTGCATGTCTTGGAGCTCTGATGGCATTGACCCCTCTATACTTTTATGGCGATGAAATATTCCAAATCCAACATCTGTCCAATTTTCCTGTAAATATTTAATAATCTTGAGAGAATCATATTTTGCCACTAGAACACTCCCAGTAAACTTCTCTTTATCTTCATTCAGCATCTAGAGAGTGAAAGGGAGGTAATGAAAACAGCACATTATCCACTAATGATTTCATCAAAGTCAAATCAGATCTTTATTTCAATTATTTTGGAGTTAAATAGCCTATTATTATTTGTTCATATCATTTCTTCATCTGACAAACATTTTATTTTCAAAATTAAAGTAAATTTAAATTAATTTTCTATTTTATAAGTATATCCATTGTTTATCAGGATGAAAATAATTATGTTAAATCTATATGGGTAAAAGGTTGGTGACAGGCAATTAAGTACCAGAGAGCTAAGCATGTTTAATTACTATATGCTTTGGTAGAGATATAATTCATTTGTTTACATGATCCCCACTTTTTGTGTCCACTAGACTGGGAAAGTTCCTAGAATGTAATGGTTGTGTTTTATTCATACTCTATTTCTCTGTCTAACACCAAGTCCAAAACATGATATATCAATAAATATTTATAGAAGAAATAGAGTACTATTTATATATAAAGTTTGCCATTAGCTGTGATTCAGATAATGGAATCAAATCATCCACGCTTTAGTAAGAATGACCATTATAGGGAAGCCATGTTGCAGACCATTAAGAGTAGGAATTTTGAAGTTGAAGAGACATGGACTCAAACTCTGATTCAGCCACTTACCATTTACAGGTAACTTAGGCAAGTTACTTAACATTTCTGTGAGTTGGAATTATAAAACCTGCATCATGTAACTGCCATAAAGAATAAGATCAACCCCAAACAAAAGGAATCCAAAGAGGACCACACCAAGACAAAAAAAAGAATACGATCACATATGAAAATCACCATTAGCCTAACAGAGTTATTATAATCCCTATTAAATGAAGAAGCATGGATTATTTCAATTTTATCTAAGCAATGTCAAAATTACCAGAAAAACAGTTAAAAAAACAACCACCAGGTCACTAAACTAATTATAGTGTGTATAAGATGACAAACGTTCAATTCTGAGAATATCCTGCTTCAGTCATTCCAAAAGAAAAGAAAATGGCTCACTGGAATCTGGATACCATTTTATCAAGTCACAAGTTTGATATTCACTTTGGAGGAATTCAGTAAATTACGTATTTTCCTCTGTCAAACTACTATAACCTGATAGTAATTTGATTAATAAAACATATGTTCATAGTTCAAACACTTTGTAAAAGAGGTTACTAATAAACCAAATGTGGATTATACAGACATTGGATAGAAAGAAAATTTGACACATGCTACAACATGAATAAGTATTAAGAACATTATGCTGAAGGAAGGATGACAGTCACAAAGGCCAAATCTAAAAGATTCCACTTATATGAGGTGCCCAGAGACAGAAAGTAGAATGGTGGTTTCCAGAGACTAGGGCAGGAGGAAATGGGCAGTTAGTGTTTAATGGGTGGGTAGAGTTTCAATTTGGGAAGATGAAAAAAGTTTTAGAGATGAATGGTGGTAATGTTCGCACAACAATGTAAATATACTTAATGCCACTAACTGCACACTTAAATTGATAAATTTTATGTCTATGTATATTTTACCATAACTTTTAAAATGATGTTATTGATTTTAAAAGTCCAATTTGTCCTTAAGACAAAAGCCAGGTATAGGAGAAGTACAAATGTTACATCTTACAGTTAGAGAACTGTAATTGAAAAAAAGAAAGAAGAAAAACCTATAGGAGAATCAGATATCTCTTCCCTGCTCATGTAGTCTTGCTGTTTTCCTTGTCTTACTCAAAACTTAGTATGGCATTTTAAAGATTGAGATGTGACTCAGTTGGAGGTGAGGAGTGGCAAGTCTTACCTTTAGCCAGTTCTTAAAGTCTGGAAGAATCGATTCAAATATATTTTCTTTACCAGGGGATAAAACATCTTCTCCTCTGCAAGAAGGAAAAAGAAAAAGAGCAGGGTCTCAGAACATGGTATAAAGAAAGTTCTGAGGGAAGATGGCGGCTGGCAGGATGGAGGTGAGGGAGAGGAAGTGAGTGAGTGAGGGGATGAAAGGAGACTGTGTGGATGCATGTGGCGTGTTAGTGAGTGAGTAAGAGACAATTAAATTTCTCAGGAGCAGCAGGGGCTAGCAGTCCAGGCTCTCTTGGACAAGGAGAGACTACCACCTCTGTGAGTACTCCCTGGACTGTGGGACTCAGGCACGAAGCCCACATCATCTTGAAGGGGAAAATGGCCTTTCTTTAAGAACTCATCAATACCACCAACCAGACAGGCCTTGGAACTGCCCTGCAATTTAAAAATTCATCTTTAAATTTACCCAGCAGCCACTGCAGCCAAAACCCTGCTGGCACAGTTACAGATCCACGGACCCTGGGACCTCCACCTCCAAAGCAAAAACAGCTCCAAGACCAAGTGGACTCCTGCAACAGAGAGGAATTGACAGGTCTGCTCCAACCAAAAGACAAAAGGAGAAACAGTCCAGAGATGGAAGACACTGACGATGCCTTGCCATGCACTGTGCATTGCTACAGGCTACCTAGGACCAAACCAGAGAGGGTCGGACCTGCATTGCCACTATTTGTCCACTATCCAGATACCATTGCTGAGGTGTACACATAAGGAACTGTTTGACATTGAAACTGGGACTCAGAACTATTGGACACTGAAATTGGGACTCAAACATTTTTTGTTCTTATAGGTTTATTTCTAGCCTGTAGAGGCAAGATGTTTTTAAAGAAAAGAATCAGGGAGAAAAAAAACAACAAACAGATAGAGAGGCAAAGAAGCAAAGAACAGACTGTCATACTACAGCAGGAAGGCAGGGGAGGTTGTGGGCGGGGGCCTGTAAGAGATCAACTGAAGGACTTGTATGCATGTATATAAGCATAACCAGTGGAAATAAGACACTGGGGAGGGTGGAAGGGGTGCAGGTGAGGGCATGTACTGGGGAGTAGGGAAGGCCAGGGGGAGGTCAATAGAAAAAAAAAAAAAGGAGACATGAGGAGAACCAAGATGGTGGCATAAGATATACACAAGTACGTGCTGTCTCTTGCAACCACACCAAAACTACAATTAAAAGACAAAACAACTATCCCCCAGAACCATGGAAAAACTGGTGGAGTAGAAGTTCTACATGTAGAAGGAAAGAAAAAAGTGCATCCAGACCTGGTAGGATATGCAGAGGCTCAGAAAGGCAGAGGTACGGAGACATGTGAGAATCGGGCTGGTGGGTGCTGTTGTTTTTCAATTGGGAGGGAGTTACAAGTTCCTGTCTCTCTGAACTCCAGTTTCTGGCGAGATTCTAGGGACCTAGACTCATACAGGGAGAAACTGGACTGTCTGCCATTGGGTCAGAAAGGGAGGGTGGCTCTCTCGCAGAGTTGTGCACAGGAATCATTGTTTACTGCACTGGGGCGCAGGACACTGAACAGAACAGGATAGAGAAGGCTGACTGGCAGCCATTGCTGTTTGTCACGCCCTAGCCTAGAGATTCACTGAGAACCTGCCCTGCTCAATTTACAAATCCACCCAGCTGTGCAGTGACTTTTGCATATGAATGGCCTGCCCTCTGGCAGCTTAACCTAACAAATTGCAACTGGGTCAGACAACTCCAAAACTTCCAAACTCCAAACAAAGAGGAGAAATCTGCAGAGCTCCCTGTAGCTCCTGCTGGTGGCCTCAGATACTAGCTAACTTGCACTTCCTTGGAGATCCAGGAACCAGTGTACCTAGAGGTCAGTGGAAGATGACACCAGATTTCAATTCCTCACACACATAAGTGACACACTCGGTGAGCACCAAAGCCCTACTGAAGCAAGTTCTGCCTCATAGGGGTATCTCCAGCACAGCAGTTCTTCCATTTAAAGACACAGCTAATCCTCAGTCAATTGGCCTGGAGGTTAATTCCTTCCAGTGTACCAATAGCAATCAAGGCTTAATTACAACAAGACTGTGAACCCAGCCCACAAAGAGGTACACCAAGAGTGTCTAGCTCAGGTAATTGGGGAGGCAGAGCTACTGGGCCCTAAGGACAACTAGCACACAAAGCCACTCCATCAACAGTGGGAAGCATCCAAAATGCGGAGACCAAGAAACGTGTCACGAATGAAAGAAATGGAGGAAGCAAACAACTAGACATAAGAGTTCAAAACCACATTTATAAGGTTACTCAAGAATCTTCTACAAACCACTGACAAACTTATTGATGTTTCTGAGAAACTTAGTGAGACCTTCAAAGATCTTAATGAGAATGCCAAAAAAATGGAAAAGGACCAGTCAGAAATTAAGCATGCACTGTCTGAAATAAAGAATAATATATAGAAATCCAACAGCAGACTAGAGGACCCCAAGAATCAAATCAAAGATCTGAAATATGAGGAAGCAAAAAATACCCTAACAGAAAAACAAAAAGTAAAAAGGAGTCCAAAAATGTGAAAATAGTGTAAGGAGCCTCTGGGACAACTTCAAGCGTACCAATATCAGAATTATGGGAGTGTCAAAAGAAGAGAGAGAGCAAGATACTGAAAACCTATTTGGAAAAATAATGACTGAAAACTTTCCCTACCTGGTGAAAGAAATGGACTTACAAGTCCAGGAAGCATACAGAACCCCAAACAAAAAGAATCCAAAAAAAGGACTACACCAAGACACATCATAATTAAAATGCCAACGGCAAAAGACAAAGAGAGAATCTTGAAAGCAGCAAGAGAAAAACAATTAGTTACCTACAAGGGAGCACCCATATGACTGTCAGCTGATTTCTCAACAGAAACTATGCAGGCCAGAAGAGAATGGCAGGAAATATTCAACATGATTAATAGCAACAACTTACAACCAAGAGTGCTCTACCTAGCAAAGCTATCATTCAGAATTGAAGGTCAGATAAAGAGCTCCACAGATAAGAAAAAGCTAAAGGAGTTCATCACCACCAAACCAGGATTATATGAAATGCTGAAGGGTT
>PVJN01011654.1:0-53456 GCA_004026805.1 Lasiurus borealis
CCTGAGGAGCTGGAGGGATGGACTTGTTAGTAAAGGGAATGGGGGAGATTACAGCTGTTCGCTGGGGGTGCCTTAGACTTGGGTCAGTGGGGAGAGCATGGGAGTAAGAGTTAGAAGGACTGTTTGTCAACCTGGTTGGAGGGGGGTGGGGGGAGGGCCGTGGCAGCGGCTCAGTTTGGACCTGTTACGTGTGGGTGCCGGTTAGGCCGTTGGTGATGCAGGTGTGGCGGTCAGGGGGCAAGCTGTCGATACAGTTTGTTATTAATCTCCACCTAGTTAATATTTAAAAGTGTGAATCTGGATGAAGTGACTTAGGGAGCGAGTGTGGGTAAAAAAGGCTCCAGGACGGATCCCGGGGGCACGTGGAGTTAGGACAGTGGCTGGGGAAGAGGCATGGGCAGAAGGCACAGGAGGGGCCAGGAGGTGAGAGGCCACCAGCAGGCACAGAGCCAAGTGAGGGGCGAGTTGGACGGAGGAGAGAGGGGGGCCCTTGTCAAAGGACGGGTTTGGGGAGGATTGAGACGGGACCATTGGATTGAGGAGCAGGCGGGCGGCCCCAGCAGGTGTTGGGAAGGACAGCTCTGGAGACTGGGGAGACAACATCCTCATCGGACCTCGGAAGTGTTGCCAGGAGGGGTCCCCCGACATCTACACACAGATAATCACTTGCACTCGGATCCTCGGGTGCTGGGCGGTGGGTTGAGCTGGAGCACTTGGCCGGCGGTCAGCCCTTGGCTTGCAGCAGGGGATGTGCGTTCATTCACTGAGCACCCCACGCGGCCGTGCGTGCGTGGAGAGAGTGCTCAGGCACAGCGTGAGGCCAGTTAACCCTCCTTCCTAATGACTGGCGTCTTTAATGAAGCTGCATTCCAGAGGGAGTTACCCGAGTCATTATTTACACGCCGTGATGAGAGAGTTCCCCCCTACATGGTTCCAGGTGGTTGAAGTAGCAGTAGCCATTGGAGGGATGAGGCATCCTCAGGCTGAGTCTTGGGGTTCGACGGAGGCACTGCCCCCCCCCCCCCCATCCTGTGCAAGGAGACAGGCGCACCTGCTGCACAGAGGGCCGGCCCACTCCGTGCGCACAGGAGAAAACCGAGTCCAGCAGGCACTGGCGTTTGGGGGGCGTGATGTGGGCGTTGTACCCGGGGACGAAGTGGTCTGGCTCCTGAGTACCGGACATCACCTCAGACTCTTCCTCCAGCGTGGCCAGAAATGACAGTTGTCCTCGGACCCCAAGTCTATTCATTCGTTATTTGGTTGCACTGCCTCTGGCTGCAGAGTTTCGTGGGAGAATTGTTTCCAGAACAAACGCGTTGCTGGAAGTCGTGTGACCCCAGGCGTGCCGTTCGCTCCCCATGTTGCTGGAGTCCCTGCTGTGCACCAGGCCTGGGCCCACGGAGCATGTGGATACAAAAGGGGCTGTGGTGTGCGGCGGCATCTCCCTCTGGACCACCGGGCTCTGTGAGCGCCAGATGGGACGGGGTGGCTCTCAGCACTTGGAGGGCCATCTGGTAACGCCCAGAGGAGGAGAGTTCCTCTGACACCGCCCCCAGAAAGCTCTCTGGGTCCGTTGGACTGGCCAGATGCGGTAACGGGGACGCGGAAGAACGAAGCGAAAGGAGAAACTGAGGGGAGTGGAGGGCAGTGGTTTCCAAGCTTAACAACCACTTGGAGCTGTTTCTTCAAACGTAGTCGGGATGGAGTGTATCTGTTTCCGGCTGTAACGAATTACCACCGATGGGGTGGCTCACAACGGCACACGTTTGTCCTCTCCCAGTTCTGGAGGCCCCACGTCCAAAATCGAGGGGCGGGCAGGGTCACGGGTCTCCAGGCTGCGGGGAGAGTCTGCTCTTGGCCTCTGGTGGCTGCAGCATTCCTTGACTTCCAGCTGCACCCCTTGCTCCCACCCCTTCTCTGTGTCTTATCACCTCCGTGTCTGTCCACTCTCCTGTGTGTCCCTTTAAGGCGGGGTGGGGAACCTTTCTTCTGCCGAGGGCCACGTGGACATTATAACATCACCCGAGGGCCAAACAAAATGATCAACTTAAAAACGAGCCTGTGCCGTGTGGGTGCCGGTCCTCTGCGAGTGTCCTCCGCGCACCAGGGCCTCAGGGGTGTCACGTGTAAGGGAGAGTATTTGTGGGTCATGGTGCCTGTGGGTGAGAGGAGGGCTCAGTGGTTGAGCACAGACCTAGGAACCAGTAGGCCACGGTTCGACTCCTGATCAGAGCACATGCCCGGGCTATAGGTTAAATCCCCAGTGTGGGGGTGTGCAGGAGGCAGCCGATCAGTGATTCTCTCTCATCCTTAATGTTTCTAATTCTCTCTCCCTCTCCCTTTCTCTCTGAAATCAATCCAAATATATTTTTAAAAATAACCTGCTGTAGTTGGTCAAACATTTAATTAACTCACCCCTAACGCGTTGGCAGGGCCAGATCAAATGATTTCTCGGGTCTTATGTGGCCAGCGGGCTGGATGCTCCTCGACCCCTGCTTTAAGGATTTATCATTGCCTTAGGGCCCATTGAGATAACCCAGAGAGATCTCAGCTCAAAATCCTCAATTATTTACACCTAAAAGAACCTTTTTTTCTAAATAAAGTCTCACCCACAGGTTCTAGGGATCAGAACATGGGCATATAATTGTGGGGGGAGGGGGCAGGAGCACCTTACCCTTCTACAGAGAGAAAGAAGCCCAGGTTTATATACATTAGACCAAGCTATGCATATCAGAGAGAGAGGGGTCTGGGAACCCTGTTTAATACTACCTTCCTCATTCAGACCTCACGCGTGCTTTGGGGGCCACTGCTAAGGAACCCCCAGGCCTTTAAGGAACACACTTTGAGAACCATCACCTTAGTGAAAGGCGAGGGCTATGAGGGAATTCCTTGGTCTGGCTTCTCTCCCGGCGTTCTGGCATGAGGAGTAGGCCGCGACCACAGCCGCTGTTGCACTTGCTGAGAAATGGCCTCTCAGTGCCCGGCTTTAGATTTCACGTTGAAGTGTGACTCGGGCTAAATATAAAATTCATAGCATATCTTGAGCAACTATTTTGCAGTTATCTATATATAAATCTGCTGTACAGAGACACAAATAGAATAGATTGTGGAGTGTCAGCGCGCAGATAGATTCCGAGTGCTTTTCACTAATATACCTAATGATTCGTGCTGAGAATATCCAAGGGCTCCACTGTACATTTAAATGGATATAATTAAAATAATGAGCTCTATTTTAAAAAATGATAGATGGGGGAAAAATTTTTTTTTTCTTTTTTTTTGCGGAAGTTAGAAGGAGCTGCGCCACTAATTCAAAGTGATGTAAGTACTCCTGCGATTCCATTGTTATTAGGACGCCTAATTAAATGCAAAGCAGCCGAGAAAAGCAACATTTGTGCTTGTAAATCTGAAGCATGAAGCCGTGTCCTTCACGCAGCAGGGCCTCAGGGGTGTCACATGTAAGGGAGCGTATGTTGTGTGCCACGGTGCCTGTGGGCGAGAGGAGGGCTCCCGGTGTCAAGTGCAAGAATCGCCTGTGCCAGGCGGATGGGGCATTGAGAGTGAGGTTCTAACTGCGTCTCCAGCGAGCAGGGCAGGCTCCCGGAGGTGGGCATGTCTTCCTCATAATGACAGCTGCCATCCATGGAAACCTGCCCTCTGCCAGCTCCCTGGCTCATCTGCCCCCGTCCCCGGCAAGGATTACGGTCCCCCCCTTAATAAGAAGGAAACGGCCAAGACCGGTTTGGCTCAGTAGATAGAGTGTTGGCCTGCGGACTGAAAGGTCCCAGGTTCGATTCCGGTTGGGGGCATGTACCTTGCTTGCAGGCACATCTCCAGTGTGGGGCGTGCAGGAGGCGGTTGATCGATGATGTCTCTCTCTCATCGATGTTTCTGACTTTCTATCCCTCTCCCTTTCTCTCTGTAAAAAATCAGTAAAATATATTTTAAAAAAAGAAGGAAATGGAGGCTCAGAGAAGGGAATCTTTGGCCCGAGGTCACCCTGCGTATGGATGCCCAGCCTTTCTGACTCCCAACAGCTCCCCCCTCTCAGCAGCACGTCATGAGGCTAGTGAGATCCTGGAGAGCAGAAAGGGACACTGCGTCCATTCAGATGGCATGATCAAGTGCTCACGGGACTCAGGCTGCGCTTCTAAACACGGCCAGTGAAGGAAGGGCTGAGGTGAGGGGGCTCTGCCCTTCCCAGGACCTCTGTTGTGGGGAACACGGGCAGGTTGGGCACCCGCTCCAGCGGCCTCTTTGCTGGTCTTGGGGAGCTGTGCTCGGGGCGGCCAGGGTTGGGACCAGCAAGGGCCAAGCCAATGAGATTCCTCCACTGTCTTCCCAGCATCCCCACCCGCCCCTGGACCTGTGGGCTGTGTTCTTGCCGGACTGGCACTGAGGGGCAGACAGATCCTGGCTTCCAGCCTCAGAGCGGGCAGGATCGGCTGTCCATGAGCGCCCACGTGGTCTCCGCTAGGGAGTGGGGTTTCAGCCACTCTTTCACCAGCTTCCACCAGCATGGTCATTTCTATGAATCGATTTAGATAAGATCCTGGTTGCACATTTTTGCAGCTGATCCTCACAAGGCCTTTTGAGTAGGTGTGGGGACCCCGCTTCATGGATATGCAAACAGGCTCAGAAAGGATCCGGGGATTAGGACTTCATCATAAGATTTGGGGGGTTAAGGACACAGTTTAGTCTGTAGAACCTCCAGTGGCCTTTTTTTGCCCCCTTGTAGTTGTGATAAAACCCATGCTGTTGTGATAGATGCAGCTGGAGCTCAGGGAGGAGAAGGGTCTGGTCCAAAGTCACACAGCAAGTCCACTGTGGGACCTGGGTCAGAACCTGGGTCCCTGCTGCCCAGTTCCTGTGCCAGTGGGTCTGGCCCGGGTCAGCCTGGAGGTTGGGCCTTGCAGATCGCCCTGCAGACGCTTCTCTGGAGCCGTGGAGAAGGCTGGGGCCTGGAATGTGACTGGATTTCCCAGTGTGTGCACCTCTTAGCTTCCCACCTCAGAAACGGGGGCAGTGGTGACGGTCTCCTGCCAGAGGCATGAGCGAGACCTCACGATAACACCGTTCAGGAGTGACTAGCCGGGACCGGGCTTCGTGCCTGGACCTGCCACCCACCTTGTGTGGGGCCCTGGGCCAGTCACAGCTCCGCTCTCGGCCTCCTTGTCCACATGTCCTGCCCCCCTCAGTCCTGAGCTCCTGCCCGGGGGATGCTTGCTGATACTCGAAGAGCCACTGAGAGGCCCGCGTGTTGGGCGCCAAGTGTTGGCTCCGGGACATCTCCACCGAGGCAGCCTCTGGCTCCGAGTGTCCCCGTCTGTGACACTGGAGAGGGAAGAGCTTGGACGAGGTCTCTAGGCCTCCTGCCAAGCAAGCAGCGAAGAGAACAGCACCAGACACTTCACACATCAAACCGCGTACACGCTGGCTGCTGCGTGTGCGGAAGGAGGATTGGCAGTGCCAGCGCGTGTGTGGGGGGGTGCTTGTTAGAAACGTAGAATCTCAGGCCAAACCCCGACCTGCTGAGCCAGAATCTGCATTTTGCCCAGATTCTCAGCAGATTTATGTGAAGCTTGAGAAGTCATTTCCATCAGCCAGAGCCAGTTTCGGGCACAGGCAGACCTCTTTAGACCCCGGCTTCCCCATCTGTAAAAAGCGGGTGGTGGTGGAGCCAGGCCAGCCTAGTATTTTCAAACTGTGTTCCTGGGAACCCCAGGGTTCCCTGCAGGACCCCCAGGGGCAGCAGCCATGGCCATGTGCTTAAAGGATAGGCTCATGTGACAGGTGGGACTGTAGCTCAACATTGTGCCACCCGCTGGGCTGGTGGGGGCAGGCGTGGGGTCCACACTGAGCAGACTGTCTCCTCTCCCAGGGAGCGCTTGAAGCGCAGCCAGAAGGGCGCCAAGGTGGAGGGGCCGGAGCCCGTGCCGGCCGAGGCCTCGCTGAGCGCTGAGCAGGGAACGATGACGGAGGTGAAGGTGAAGACGGAGGTGCCGGACGACTACATCCAGGAGGTGATCTGGCAGGGCGAGGCCAAGGAAGAGAGCAAGGCGGTCAGCAAGGACGGCACCGGCGACGTGCCCGCCGAGATCTGCGTGGTGATCGGCGGCGTCCGCAACCAGCAGACCCTCGGTGAGTGCCGGCCCTGAGGGCAGGGGGGGGGCTGGGCCCAGAGTCCCGGGCAGAGAAGGCCCCAGATCTCTGCCCCTCCTGGCTGAGAGCCCGTGGCGGCTGCCCTCTGCCCTCAGGGAAGGAACTGGTTTCCTTAGACCTATCTTTGCCAGCACAGCTCTAGGCTAGAGCTCTCCTCTTGTCACCTGATGTGACAAAATACCACACACCCTTTGAGACTTTAAGTCAAATGCCTGGAACATTCTGCAGACGGGCAAGTCCCTCATGTGTGGGGTCCCATGAACCAGGGTTGGGGTGGGGGGGTCTAGGGCAGCCTGCATTACTTGGTGTCCCGAATGCTGGTCGATATTTCCCACCTCCTCTGCCAAACTGGAGACTCCCCGGCAGCTCCCAGCGCAGGTCCTGCTCACAGCAGATGCTCCGTCAGGGTCAGACGGGGGACGGCCTGGAACCCTCTTCCCCTGCCTCCTCTGATCTGGGCCAGGCTCGGGGGAGCTCCGTGGAAACCAGCTTCGTAGACATCATCCCTCTGCGCTCTTCCCGGCACGAGCCAGGGGATACCCCTCCGGCTGCCAGCACTGCTGCCAGGTTCGGCGAGGCCAGCAGCTCTGTTTATTTAGCACGAGGAGGGACGAGCCAGGCAGACAGGTGGTGGGGACTGAGTCCAGCTGGAGCGCCCACGCCCGCCGTGCAGAGCGGGGCTCGCTACAGCTCCGGGTGACCTGTCTGGGCCACACCGCATGCCAGGAACGAGAACTTTCCCTGTGCATTCCTTTGGCGTTCAATGTTGGCAACTGAAGGTTCCAAGCAAAACATGTCTGCGGGTCGGAGCCATTCCCTGGGCCAGAAGCTTGCCAACCTGAGTCTGTAAGATACAGTCCACAGGCCCCGGCCTGGCACCGAGGCCTCGCCCGGGCTGTTTCGGGGTGCCTTTTTACCGATTTCCCCCTTTCAGGATGTTCTTAGAAGTTCGTTCTTTTTTTATATATATATATATTTTTATTGATATTTTACAGAGAGGAAGGGAGAGGGATAGAGAGTTAGAAACATCGATGAGAGAGAAACATGCATCAGCCGCCTCCTACATGCCCCCTACTGGGGATGTGCCCGCAACCAAGGTACATGTCCTTGACCGGAATCGAACCTGGGACCTTTCAGTCCTCAGGCCGACGTTCTGCCCACTGAGCCAGACCCATTTCAACTGTTCTTAGAAGTTCTTAAGAAGTTTTGCCATCTCCCTCTCCTCTGCCGGTCCTTCCTGGTCCAGCTCTCACTCAGGCCTCACTGCTAGGCTCACGCCCACGCTGGGCACTTCCCCGTGTCTGTTTCCCTAAGTTTGTCTTCCCATCCTTGGCCATGAGCCTCGAGCTCCCTGTCCAACCTGCTCCTGTGTTGGCTGCGGCCACCATCAGCCCCACCTGGGTCCCTGCGGCAGCCCGCTAACAACCATGCCTCTTGGTCTCCCTGCCGTCACCTGCTCTCCTTCCTGGCTGCCAGGGGCCCTGGCCACAGCAGGACCCTGAGTACCTCACACCTTGAGTCTGAACTTGGGGTTCCCCACTGTGTCTAGGGGAGAGCACCAAGACCTGAGCCTTGGAGCCTCATTGCTTATTTCTGATCTTCCCTGGCCTTGCACTCCAGTGCAGTCTGTTCGGCAGCATTTCTTGCCCTTTCCCCTTGCTGTTCCCCTCTCCTCAGGATGCCTCTGCCCATTTTCTCAGGCCCCAATCCATCCCATCCTTCAAGGCCAACTACATTGCCACCTCTTCCCAGAAGCCTTCCTTGATCTCTTCTGGTCAGAAGCAGTGTGTTTCTACCCTGTCTCTCAGGGGGCACTTCTCATTAGAGGTGCCTGGTCCATGCTCACCTGCCACAAGGCTAGGAACTCTGGACCTGTCCCTCTGCTCTCCTAGCCGAGTCCTAGCTTCTAGGCAACAGGGATGACGTCGGTGCTGAAACTGTCAGGATGGGGCGAGGTTTATGCCTCAGAAATGAAGATCCCCAAAGTGAAAAAAGCCATCTTGGTAGCTAGAACCCACAAAAGTTTATTTCTCTGTCACACTGCATGTCCACTGTGGGTCCGCTAAGGGCTCCACGCTGCTCTGGACCCAGGCTCACAGCAGCCCTGGCAGGGAAGGCGGCCGCCCTGCGTCAAAGGGAGAGAAAACTCAAAAGGGATGCACGCTGGTGGTCCGCCTGCTGCAGCCCGAAGTGAGAAGTGCTACTTCCATGCAGTCCGGGGCCGGAACTAGCGACGTGGCCGGTCCAACCTGGGGGAGGCCGGAAATGCCATGTGGGCATGGGACAGGGGGACGAGCCCGAGCTGTTCGGTGAAGGGCATGAGCGGCTTAGTCCAGGGCCACAGGAGAGAAGACTCTTTTCAGGGGCCGGCGTCTGGCCTCCCCCCTCAGTATTTATCCCCCAAGGCGGAGGACGGTTAGCCACTGGGTGTGCGAGTTCAGCAAGGAGAGGACGCATCCTGGTTCCCATGGGCTGGGAGTCGGGGGTGTTTTTGAGACTCATTGGACCCAGGAGCTCTTTATGCGCTTCACCAGGAGCCGCCTGGACGAGGAGTTGGATCTGAGTCTTGGGCTGGAGCCGGCCGTCTGGCCTCAGCAGGGAAAGCCTGGAGCGGCCGTGCGGGGAGATGGGGAGCCCTCCCCGGGCCAGCTGCCTGCACAGTGAGCGGCCTCAGGGCCTTGGGCTCCTGCTGGTCACCGGACTGGTCTCCCGTGGCCTCGCTGTGCCTTCATGTCCTCCTCTGTTACGGGAGGCCTGGCTGCTGGAAGGGAGTGGGGATCCAAGGAGGAAGTGGAAGGGAGTTCTGTTGTGCCCCGAAAACGAACTCGTCTCCTCGGGTTGGGCGTGAATCCCAGCTCTGTGGCTTACTAGCTGTTCTACCTTGGGCAAGTGACTGGACCTCTCTGTGCCTCAGGTTGCACTACTGCAGATTCATTGGGCTCTTTGAGGATTCATTAAAAATGATCTTTGTTACCAAGACCGGTTAGGCTCAGTGGATAGAGCGTTGGTCTGTGGACTGAAGGGTCCCAGGTTCGATTCCGGTCAAGGGCGTGTGCCTTGGTTGCGGACACATCCCCAGTAGGGGGCGAGCAATAGGCAGCTGATCAATGTCTCTCTCTCATCAATGTTTCTAACTCTCTATTCCTTTCCCCTCCTCTCTGTATAAAATCAATAAAATATATATTTTTTAAAAATGATCTATGTAAAGCCTCAACGTTGTACTTAGTAAATGGTTAGCTATTGTTAGTACTGATATTCACAGTAAAAAAGTACTTCTTCAAGAGGAAGGAGTAGTCATATTTCTGCTTTTGCCCCCCGAGTGTAAGAGGTAAGCCAGTGTGACAGAGAGAAAAGGATGGAGAAGAAACTTGCGGATGAAGTGTCAGAAGACAGGGGTTCCCATGGAGCCTCAGCTTTCTCATCTGAAAACGAACTGATCCAGGCCCTCGCGTTCCTTCCAGTACCACCTCCCTAGCATTCAGGAACTTTGAACATCTCGTGACATTCCCGAGTTACCTGCTTTTGGCACACCCTGGTGAAAAGGCGTAAAAGCCAATGACAAGTTAGAAATGGAACCACCTTTTCTTAAAAAATATATTTTATTGATTTTTTACAGAGAGGAAGAGAGATAGTTAGAAACATCGATCAGCTGCCTTCTGCACACTCCTACTGGGGATGTGCCCTAACCGGAATTGAACCTGGGACCCTTCAGTCCGGAGGACAACTCTCTATCCACTGAGCCAAACCGGTTTCAGCTGGAACCACCTTTTTCATGGAACCTGTACCAAACAGGCCCAGGGCGCCCCCTGCTGGTCATGGCTCCTCTCGCATCCATCCAGCCCCACCTTCCTTGAGGGTGTCGTTTCTGCCCAGGGTCAGGCTCAGAGGAATGTGGCTGGGCCTCAGCACCGGGAAAGAAAAGCGTTGAACCACAGCAAAGCACAGACACACACAGAAATCAGTGTTAGGGTTGAACCTTTGGAACTCACCCCATCACAGGATGGCAAGTAAATGTTACCTTATGGGCCACATCCCTGTAATGGCAGCTGGCTCACTCGAGTCTGTGCTGAAACCTGGCATTACCGATGACTGATGTCTGCCATGGCTATGGACGAGAGTGGCAGAGCTGCTCGTGCTATAGAGTTGAGACCTTTGTCCCTTCGAGTTATAGATGAGCAAACGAAGGCCTGTGGACAGAAAGAGAGCCGCCCTGAGGCACACAGCAGGTCGGTGACATTTCCTTCCACTTCGTGGAGGCCCTGCTCCACCTCATAGCGCCTCACCCACTCACTCCTGAAACGGAGGGATGTCCCAGGGTCTCGGCTGAGGTGGAGTGCTGGGGAGAGCCTTCCCTTTGTTTTTTAAAATATATTTTATTGATTTTTTACAGAGAGGAAGGGAGAGGGATAGAGAGTTAGAAACATCATTGAGAGACATCGATCAGCTGCCTCTTGCACGCCCCCTACTGGGGATGTGCCCGCAACCAAGGTACATGCCCTTGACCGGAATCGAACCTGGGACCTTTTAGTCCACAGGCCGACGCTCTATCCACCGAGCCAAACCGGTTTCGGCGAGAGCCATCCCTTGAAATGAGCCGGTGCCACGAGGCCAGGCTTGGAGGAGCTAACATGTTCCCAAGTCAGTCGGCAGGGGAGAGCCGGGACCTGGGGGGACCAAGAGCCTCCTGAGGGCCATGCTCGGGGCTCAGGGCGGGGCTGTCGCTGAACAGAAGAGCCGTCCTGTTTGGTCACCCGTGCTGTGCCATAGAGAACCTCCCATGTGCCTTCTCTCGGAGCTCCATCCCCCTGTGTCTCCCTCCCCCGCTCCTCATGTCCTCACTGGCCTTCAGCAGCCATCAGACACACAGTGCTCCCAGTGACACAGATCATCCTTATCCGAGGCACTTCC
Source organism: Lasiurus borealis (assembly GCA_004026805.1). NCBI lineage: Eukaryota > Metazoa > Chordata > Mammalia > Chiroptera > Vespertilionidae > Lasiurus > Lasiurus borealis. The sequence goes on from PVJN01011654.1 coordinate 11,068, forward strand.
CATGGATGAGCCCAGGTCATGTACACGGGAGTGGCGTTTGGCAGCTTCTCCGGCTGGGAGAGTCAGGAAGGGCGTCAGTGCCCGGGAGGCTGGCTGGCTGGCTGCCAAGCCTGGAGCGGTGGCTGCCAGCCTAGTGCTGAGAAGGGCGTCCCTCACTCTTAGAAAGCACGTCACTGCCACTGGCACGGGGCTCAGGGGCAAGACCTGGAGCTTCCTTATTTAGCGAGAAGAGCAGGGATAATACCGACCGTGACAACTTTGTTGGGGAAAACCGGAAGGGAGCTGACAACTGCCTGTGCCCTCCCGACGAGCCACAGGCGGGGGTCCGCCCAGCGGCCCCGAGGAACGGCAGGACCGCACGGGAGGTCGCGGCAGCTCCTCCGTGGGGAGCGCTAATGCACAAGGGGCCACCACGCTGCTCCCCAGGTCCACGTCCGTGGCTTTGGTGGCTGATTACTGCACACTGTCCCAGCGATGCACCTCAGAATCCTTGTTAACCATGTGTACCAAGAAGTCACGGCCGGTCCGCCAGAATTGGAAAATCCGAGGCAGAAAACCGCTCGCCATCCTTGTCTTAGAGGGTGAGGACAAAGCAAAGCTGGGTTTACAGCGATCAGACCTCCAGCCCAGGGAACAGTTTCCGGCTCAGAGAGAGAAGCATGCCCAGGTCCCATCGTGGGGGTCAGAATGTCTGCCAAGTTGCTGAAACCGGTTTGGCTCAGGGGATAGAGCATTGGTCTGCAGACTGAAAGGTCCTAGGTTCGATTCCGGTCAAGGGCATGTGCCTTGGTTGCGGGCACATCCCCAATAGGGGGTGTGCAGGAGGCAGCTGATTGATGTCTCTCTCTCTCATCGATGTTTCTAACTCTATCCCTCTCCCTTCCTCTCTGTAAAAAATCAATGAAATATATTTAAAAAAAAATAGAATGTCTACCAAGCAGTGGGTGCTCTTTTTGGTGCCGTGGGTGCTCTTCTCGGTGCCGTGAGGCTATTGGTCCTCCATCCAGAGCGGCCACCTGTGAAGGAGCCCAGGGAGAGCCCAGGTGCCTGGAGACCCGGTGGGTGGTCCAGGGCTTCCCTCGTGCATGTGCCCCAGCTGGCTCTTCCTCAGCGGAGGGCGGTGGGCCAACAGATGATTTCCAGAGTTAACTAACCCAGCGTAGGGAGGAGCCTCATGGCAGAGCTAAGGGCTGTTTGTAGGGGAGGGGGGCTGTGGTCCAGGGGGATGATAGAATCTGTTAAGTATTTTGGTGGAAGGGGATGGAGCGGATACATTCCAAGCAGCCCCAGCCAAAATGAGGTAGTTTACCAGGAGGTGATTTCAACTCAGTAAAAGGAAGGACTTGGTGATTATGGGAACCATAACCGGATATAGACCTGTGGGGGAGTGAGTTCCCTGGAGATGGGTCAGCAGAGAGGGTCACTGAAGGGGTGCAAGAGGGGGGAGTCAGGGCTCACCTGGGAGAATGGCTCCTGCAGGGATATTTCTAGGCAGTGAGCTGTGAGCACCAAGCAGTAGAGGGCTGCCTGGGGAAGAGGAGCAGGAGGAGGAGGAGGAGGAGGAAGAGGAGGAGGAGGAGGAAGAGGAGGAGGAGGAGGAGGAGGAGGAGTGGGAGGAGGAAGGGGCCTCAGCTCTGGAAGGAACAGCAAAAGAGCAGACAGCCATTCAGACAAGGCCACGTGGGTTCAGTCTGTGACGAACCCAGCAGCCAAGGTGCCAGGGCCTGCTTCAGAGTGCCAGCTGATAGTTCCTTTCCTGTTTCAATAGGCTGTTGGCAGGGCTTGGCGCCTGGGCTTGCCAGAACCAACACTCAGCTCTCTGCTGAGCCACCCGGAAAGGAGGGGTTTGGCCACCCTCCCGGGTGCATCTTGTCTCTGCTGAGGACTCTTCATTGGCATGTCCAAGGTCAGAAGGGGATCCCAGTTGGAGGGTCCCCGTTGGAAAAGGCCCTAAGGCTCTGAGCCAAGAGACTCAGTATCTGCCCTGCTGTGGGGCCTCGGACAGACCCCTCAACCTCTCTGAGCCATACTGTCTTGGTTCATCAGTGACTATAATAGCATCTGCCCATAGGTTCACTGGGGCAGAGTGAAGTCATAGGCATGGAAGTGTTTTTTAAGGGGGACAGGGGAGCATTTGAGATCTTGCTTCTCGGCATGTTGTCAGGTAGCTCAAATAAACTCAAATAATCTCTTATTTAAAAAAGTGGGGGAAAGGGGGGCAAAAATGCAAAACAGATACCAGTGGGATTGGCCGAAGCCTGACACATCTGGGGTTACCATCTGGGGTTACCGCTGGAATGATAAGAATCTAAAGGACCTATGGCTTCACACCTTTTGTTGTTCAGTATCTCCTACAAGAATTTTGAGAAACAGCCAAAACCAGTTTGGCTCAGTGGATAGAGCATCGGCCTGCGGACTGAAAGGTCCCGGGTTCGATTCTGGTCAAGGGCATGTACCTTGGTTGTGGGCACATCCCCAGTAGGGGGCGTGCAGGAGGCAGCTGATCGATGTCTCTCTCTTATAGATGTTTCTAACTTTTTATCCCTCTCCCTTCCTCTCTGTAAAAAATCAGTAAAATACATTTAAAATATAATAATTTTGAGAAACAATATTCCCTTTCACATTTTTGTGTTGACAGCTAACATTCTAATCCAACGTTTACGTAATCACAAAGGGTATAATTTCTGGCACATCGTGTGAAAATGTGGCATTTGAAATAAAGCGTGAACCACTCTTGTAAATGTACCCGAGATAACCCAAACCCCACCGCTCCCCGAATCTGCCGCCATCCGTCTATGAAAGCTATGAACAGGCCCGTCTTTAACAGTCAGAGATTTTACATCTTCCCTTTTTTCTCCTTGAACTCATATTTCCAGTCCACTTCCCTCACAGGATTTTACCCTAATGTAATATATTTTTTATGCTTGAGAGTCTTTTATTGATCACTGTTTCACACTCATCTCCCACAACAAGATGTATGTAAATTGAAATTTCTAAAAAAAAAATAGGTTGGAATCATAAAACTCTATATTTTAAAACATTTTTCCCCCTCAGATCGAGTTGTTATCAGCATACAATTTGCCAAAAAACAAATTTAGAGCGATCGTAAACGTGCAAGTAAAATGTTATCGAAAACACACCTTTTTCAGAAAACGGATGGGCTTTCTCTTCCAATTGGTTCATGTTTCTGTGAATTAATATTTCTTACATGTTGCATGAGACAGGATTCAGCATTAACTTCATCCCCCTGTTTCGGTTTTCCAAAGTGCTGGTGCTTAGAAAGCTTGGTCACATAAATCAGGAGGAGGCAGGGAGGGGTGGCAGTTTGTATTACCAGTGTCACTTAGTTCTTTAACTCCAAGGTGTCTGTCCAGAATGACATGAGACGTTATTTTTTTTTTAATTGATTTTTTACAGAGAGGAAGAGAGAGGGTTAGAAAGTCAGAAACATCGATGAGAGAGAGACATCAATCAGCCGCCTCCTGCACACCCCTTACTGGAGTTGTGCCTGCAAGCAAGGTACATGCCCCCGACCGGAATCAAACCCGGGACCTTTCAGTCCGCAGGCTGATGCTCTATCCACTGAGCCAAACCGGTCTCGGCAAGACATTAATTTTTAATGGTCTCTCCACTGACAACTCCATTAGACCTCCGGTTTGGTTGAGAGCTAAGACGTGGAAAGCACTGGAACAGCCCAAGGAATTGTTGCCCGTCGCTAGACCCGCTTCCTAAGTCCGATCCCCGATGTTTCAGATCTCGCCTCCGCTGGGAGCCCTGGGACGATAACCGCCCATGGAGGACACCCCTGGTGGGATTGGGTGGCCGACAGAGTGGTCCTGTCACCCCGCTGGGGTGGCTCAGTGCTTGAGCATTGACCTAGGAACCAGGAGGTCATGGTTCAATTCACGGCCAGATCGGGGTACTTGCCCGGGTTGCAGGCTCCATCCCAAGTGAGGGGTGTGCGTGAGTCAGCCTGAGGATGATTCTCTCTCATCATTGATGTTTCTATCTGTCCCTTCTTCTCTGAAATGAATAAAAACGTGTTTGTTTGTTTTAAAGAATTGTCTTGCCCGTAATGTGGGTCCGTAATGTGGGAGAAGGGGAAGGGGAAGGTGGGAGGAGAGGAGGAAGGAGAAGCAGTGCCTGCTGGTACTGCTCTGTCATGTTGCTTTTAGGAAAAGGACATTTGCAGGTGCTTTAAACGGCCTGGACTCCCACTTTCCTCAGGGGACTTCACTCTACTCGGAAGACCCCGGTTCTGAGGACATTTGGTCTGAGGCCAAGCCTCAGGGACCCTCTGGAAACCCACCCGCCATGACTTCCCTCTCCAGGTCCCCTGTTCCCCGTGGCCCGCCCTGGGCCAGCTCCTGTGGCATCCTAGAAGCTCCTCCTCGGCGTTAGATCTGCCAGCAGCGGCCTCCGTGATGCGCTGAGCTAAACACAGGCCTGCCCGTTGTGAGGGGCCGTGTCTCTGCCCCCACTTTTCTTTTCTCCTTCCCCTCTCCGGAGTCCTGCCTGCTGCGTTTCGTGTGCCCCGAGACGTGTCTGAGCTTCTCTAGAGCTGGCGGGGTGCAGGTGATGGCGCCGAGGGTGGCTTCCCACGTTCTCGTCCTGGTGATCAACACTTCTCCCTCCCATGGCCTCTCGAGGTCTCTGCTGCCTCTTCGCTTCCTGGCCGTGAATTGAACCAGGACGTCCACCGAGGAGGCTGGAGTAGAGCTGGCAGTCCCGGAGGCTTCCCCGCAGGCCCTGGGGCCTCCTGGCGGCCTGTGTTGGGTGCTGGCTGAGCGGTGCCTTCCTTGCCTGTTTTCCAGGGTCCTACGAGTGCGGCATCTGTGGCAAGAAGTACAAGTATTACAACTGTTTCCAGACCCACGTCCGCGCACACCGAGGTGAGTGGTGTGCCCCGAGGCAGAATCTGGGGGCTCCCTGTTCTTTGCCTGGTTTCCACCCGGGTCCCTCCTGGGTGACCACAGAGGCCCTGCAAGCCCCAGGCTTCTCGCTCTTTCTGCGGTAGGAGGGAGACCCCAGGAGGAGAGGAGCTTCCTTTACTTGGAGTGGGGGTGGGGATGGGAGGTAGCAGGACAGGCCACCAGACTGCTGACACCAGTGCCTCCTGCCTGCTCCTCACAGGCCCGATTTCTCCCAGAATGCTGCAGTGCTGCTCAGTGTCATCTCACGGGCTCCCCACCGTGGCCCTGGAGTGGGGATGGGTGACCCTCTCCATTCTGAAGACGAGGGCACTGAAGCTCAGAGGCCAGGGGGCTGATGCCTGACACGCCCTGAGCCTGGCAGGCAGGGCGGGAGGCTGGGTCAGGGCTTGACTCCTGGGCGGGAAGAACGGAGAGGCCCGGTTCCTTGCATTCTGCACTGGAGAGGGCGCCCTGGCATGTGGCAGTGTGTTCAGCAGCCCTGCCCTGGGTCCTGTGTACTCACCTCCTTCTCACTCATCCTCTCTCCCCCTCCCTCTGCCTTTTCTCTCACAGACACTGAAGCCACCTCAGGGGAGGGAGCCTCCCAAGGCAGTGAGTATTTCCCTCCTTGTGGGCTTCGGGGCCGGGGGCGAGAGACCCGGGGGTGCAAGGATTTGCTTTCGTCTCCCCCCACCCCCCCAACCCCATTACCAGGAGGTTCCACGTGGCTTCTGGGAAACCCATTTTGATGGTCCGTTTTTGGGGTCAGTGGGTCCTTAGGAAATTGGCGGTACCTCAGAACAGCCTTTCCCAAAGTGGGTGCCCAGACATATCAGGGTTCTGGCAGGAGAGGGTTCTCTGGCCAAACAGCCGGGGAAAGCTCGAGCCTGGGAAGAGGAACCTGTTCTTGCCGTAGACCTCAGGGCCCTTCGCTGGCAGGTACCCCCAGACACTTCCCAGAGGGCCCGCGGATGCAGTTGCCTCTGTTCTGTGACTCCCCCTCATGGGTCTGGGGCTCCAGAGCCGATGTTTGGGAGCTCCTGCCTCAGAGAGTCACCTCACGAGCACCCGTGGGCACCAGTCACTGGGGTGCGGGGTCCCAAGCCCGGGCAGTGCAGGGCCTCGGCCTCTGCGGACAGTGTTCTCTGCTGCTCACAGGCCCTACTTGCCCTCCCTCCACCTCTGAACGCACGGGCCTGGTGACAGCAGCCAGAAGGCTGGGGACTGGGGTGCCACCGTCCCGACCCAGCGGCCCTGAGCGGCTTCACCCCAGGTGTATGCCCAGCAGAAAGGGTGCTGGTGTCCACTCTGAGATGGGAACTGGGGTGCTCCTAGCAGCACTGTGTGGCACAGCTCCAAACTGGGGACCCCCCGAGGAGGTAGGGGTGAAGGAGTGGGTTGAAGGGGTAAAGGAGTCACAGTGACCCCGCGAAGGACTGCTGCTCAGCATGGAGAAGCGGAGAGACGGACTGACAGCAGCGAGCGTTCCCCACAGACAGTATTTGCCAAAGAAGCCGGGACCAGAGTCCCTCCTAGGTCTGCCGACAGGAAGTGCAATCACGCTGGAAGAATCAGCGTCCTGGTCACCTTTAGGATGGGCTTCGGGGGTGACAGCTGGGCGCTGGTCACACGGGTGTTTTGGGCTTACGGGAACTGAACAGGCTGCACACTTAGGATTTGTACCCCACTTTTTGTGGGGCACCATGGAGTAAACATTGTAGACTTTGCAGGCCACCAGACGCCTCGGTCACAACCGCTCATCCCTGCCTGCAGCTCAGATAGGAACTCCTGTTCTATCTATGCATTTGTTAGACCAACATCCTCAAAAGCTGCTTAAAATATAAACACTTCCCCCGCCCCCCAAGAAAAATCCAAAACCGGTGCCTGGGGCTAAAGGCCTGGGTCCTAAGAACATGCCCCCTGAGGCACTTCCCCATCGCGCTCTCTCTGCTCTCTCTGCTCTCTCTTTGATTCTCAGGCTGATAGGCAGGCAGGCCTGAGGCTACTCTTCCTTTTATTGGAGGAGAATGGAGGCTCAGGCTGGCCAGCGCGTGCCAGAGGGCGCAGGGCTAGGAGGAGGCCTGCTCTTCCTCTCCAGCCCCTGCCTCAGCCCAGCCTGAATCCCTTCCCTCCTCCCCCCATCAGCTCCTTCTCCCTCAATAGCTCCCTTCTCTCCATCTCCCATGGTCTGCCTATGGTCAGCCACTCACTTAAAGAACTTACTGTATTTTCTGGCATATAAGACGACCCCCAACTCTTCCAGTTAAAATACAGAGTTTGGGATATACTCGCCCTATAAGATGACACCCTGGCATATAAGACGACCCTCGACTTTTGAGAAGATTTTTCTGGGCTAAAACGTCATCTTATACCCCGGAAAATCCCGTACCCATTTATCTGTACCCCTCGGCTATCCCGGGCCCCGGGCCCCGGGCCTCCTGGGCAGCCCCTCAGCAATTCGTTGTGTTCTGTCTGGCTTCCGCTGTTGCCACAGGTTGTGAAGGACTCTGTAGCCGGAGCTGCTTTTAGTCCTCCCCTCACTTCTCCCTCTCCCCGCTCCCCCTCCCCCGGCCAGTGTGCTTTATTTTATTTCCATGCTGCACCCCTGCCCTGACCCAGGCCAGCAGCGTCTGCTCAGAAAGCCTGGCTTCCTCACAAGCCAGCCTCGTCCCGGGAGCCGGGCCATGGAGCCCGGGAGAACGGCAAGCCCCACCTTCCCGCCCTGCAGAGGAGGCTCCGAGTCCCAGAGAGAAGTCCTAACGCTGGTTGGGACCAGGCGGGCGTCGAGACCAGGACCCACGCCTTCAGTCCGGGCATCTTTCATTTGTTGGTTAGAAAACTTGTGCAGTCACACCTAGAGGCATCTACCCACTTACCCAGCTCTCAGCGGAGAAAAAGTTAACGCCACATCCAGTTCCCTTGCACACGCACTCTGTGGCTGTTCGCAGGACAGGTCCCTCCCAGGCCCTCGGACTGAGGGTCTCAGGAGATCTCCTCCCTCCCCCCGCCCCCGGCTGCTCACCCGAGGCCACCCCCCAGTCTCTATGGGGCAGCTCCCAGCACATCTGGTAGCGAGAGCGAGATGGTGTGCGCCGGGCAGGCCATGGCCTCTGGCTGACCTCAGAGTGGTCACCATGTCCTCTGGCTGACCTCAGAGTGGTCCTGTCGCTTCACTGCGTTCCCTCCATTAGAAGCAGGTCGCTGGGTCAGTCCTGCCCAGGCTCCCGGGGAAGGAAACGCACAGGACGTGACCACCAGGAGGCCAGGGCCATTGGAGGCCATCTCTGACGCTGCCTGCCACGGGCCCGCTTAGCTGTGGGCTCGGGACGGGTCCCTCTGAGCCTCAGTTTCCGTGTGAGGACATAGTGACCCTCAGCTGCAAGGACGAGTGGATAAGGGGCAGGGAGGCGGGGCCAGTTATGACCCGGCCCGTAGGGGCTCAGCTCACGAAGACGGGTTGTGAAGAAATGATTCTCTGTGACAGAGTCGTCAGTTGGGCCCAGCCTGAGCTTGTCCTTTCTTGGGTTCCTGAGGCAGATGAGCTGCACCCCCAAAACTCCACCCCCCGTGACGGAAGCCCTGATGACCACGTATTTGTTGTCTTTCCATCCCTCACAGACAATTTCAGGTACACGTGCGACATCTGCGGCAAGAAGTACAAGTACTACAGCTGCTTCCAGGAGCACCGAGACCTGCACGCGGTGGATGGTGAGTCCCCGGGAGAGCCCCCCGACTCAGGGCCCTGTCTCTGCCCCTTCCCCCTTCCCTTCCTCACCCTCTACCCTCCCCTCCTTCCCCCACCCAGAGGAAGGTCATGCCACAGCCAGCCCATGAGGGACGTGCCCAGCCCCTGAGGATCCTGGGGAGAAAAGGTCCCCATCACACTCCGTATACACAAATGAAATTGCCAGCTTTGTAGATCAGAAGCAGCCGAACGAATACCCACAGTTTTATATCAATTTATTATACGACTTCCTATTGAGTATTCACATGCTCGGGCGAAATTAAACCAATTTTTAAGAATGAACGATGGCAGTTTAGTGTCTTAAGATTATCGGGTTAGGAATTAGATCAATAAATTTAGGTAATTTGTTTTTGGAAACGGAAGAATCCTAGAAATAGGGTCTTGGGTCTGGGAGGATCTTGGGGGGCCTCACTCTGGAGCCGCACATCCCCCAGACCCAAGACCCTGTGACGGCTCGACTTTTCACCTTCTGGCTCCTCCTCCTTCTCACCTCCTTTTTCCTCTCCTGCCAGTCTCCCTTCTTCTCCTGCCCTGGCCCTCAAATGGGTGCTGGGCTCTGCCGTGGTGGGGAGAGGCGTGGAGACACAGGCTGTGTCCTGGTTGGGATGCACCCCCCGTACCCCCAGGCCAAAAGGGCAGGTGCACCTGGTCGGGCTGGGAGCGGTAGGCAGAGGCAGCCATGGGTGGGCACTAACGGGGCTCCCGTTTGCTTTTTTCCTCCCGTGGCTGCTGCCTCCTGCCCCGGCGCAGTGTTCAGTGTGGAAGGGGCCCCCGAGAACCGGGCAGGTAAGTAAGTACCTGGTGGCTGGCCACCTCCCTGGTCCCCGGCGAGGCTCCCGGGGCCGGTGGCCAGGCACTAAGGCTGTGTGTTCTCCCGCAGACCCCTTCGACCCAGGTGTGGTGGCCGCTGAAGAGGTGAAGGAGGAACCCCCAGAGCCATTCCAGAAAATCGGGCCAAGTATGCGGGCCTCTCCTTGGGGCGGGGGGCGGGGTGGGGGGACAGGCGGGGGGCTGGCTGAGGGTGGCAAGGTGGGTCCCGCTGCCGGGAGGAGGTGGCACGGCTCATCCGGCGGGAACGCCTGGCTAGCGAGCCACCGGCCTTCCTGCGCCTCACTCTGCCCACCTGTCACACGGGCCGGCCAGTCAGCGTTGGGATTTAGCCTTTGAGAAGCAGGACAGCACAGGGTCAAGGTCAGAGCAGGGAAGGCAGCACCCGGTTGGTGCCCTGGCAGTCTGTTAGCCGTCCTGAGCCTCGGCTCCTCACCTGTGGCCTGAGGGTGCCATTTCCCCACAGGTTTGTTGGGGGATTAAATGAGAGCGTGGCTGTCAATCACCTGTTCATTAGCACAGTGCCTGGTACATGATAGGTGCTCGGGAAAGGACTCGCTATTGCCACCCGCAGGGGTTTAGCAGCCGGAGGAGCTGTCCAGGGAGCCATGGGCAGACGGTCTGTCCTCGTCTCAGAAACCCCCGAGGGCGGGAGCCACCTGTACTGAGTGTGGTGGGGACGCAGCAGTGAGCAAGACAGATGGGGCCCTCCCTGTGGGGAGTACGGGAGGGACCCCGCAGGTCAGTAAGGAATAGTTACAGCATACTTAGAAGCATGGGTGGCTGGGGGTGCCGGGGGTGCCTGACCAGCCTTGGGGATCCATGAGGCTTCTGAGTGGGGACCAGAGTAGGGAATGAGCCCCTGCGTCCCCCTCGGAGGCAGGAGAGCAGCACGTTTCTGGGAATTGAAAGGCCAGTCCGTTGGGAATCGGACTAAAGAACCTAATCCTGAGGGTGGGGGAGGGGTGCTGAGCCGGGAACGTGTACACTAAGTGGGGAAGGGACTTCGTTCAGTCTGCATTTTAGAAAGACCGTTTGACTGCGTGGAGAATGGACCGGTGGCGGTGGGAGGGTCTCACAGGTGAGACTGGTCCAGCCTTCAAAAATGGACCTTTACTTCCCGTGCCCGTCTCACTACCGGCAAGGAAGGCCGTCAGGAACTCTGCCACAGCTCGCTAGGGACACGACGCCAGCTGGCGAATAGTTACACAGACAGAGAAGGAAAGGGTGTGGAAATCCGAGGGAAGGGGATCGAGGGAGCTACCCCGGGGAAGCCGCTGGGTCCCAGCCCCGTGGGAGGCATTGCTGGGCCCCTGGGTGCCTTTCCTCCCTCCTTCCTCGGAGGGGCAGTTCCCGGCTTGCTTTTTGCTCTTCAGCTCTCAGGACGCGGCGGCTGTGATAATATCTGTAAAGTGGCGAGCACGGCGCTTGTCAGGTGCACAGTCAGCATTCAGTAAACAGGGACCTTAAAATAACCTGGGAGATAACGTGGTGAAAATCTCCACACAGACGCGGCCGGAAGGTGGGTCGTGGGAGATCCAGATGTGGCTCAGACACGGTCCAGATCAGATGAGGGCAGGGAGTCGCAGCATAGCACCCACCACCCTCCCTCATCCACCGAGCATCACCATGAGGAAAGTTGGCTTTGGAATCCAACAGGCCCCGGGGTGAATGCTGGCGGCACCTGTTTGCTAGCTGCTTAGCCCTCTCCCAGTCTCCTTTGCGGCCTCTGTAAATTGGGCCAAGAACGGCGATCTGTTTGTTCTGCAGGATGAATGGGTCGAGTGTCTAGCCAGCACCTGGCTCCTAGTCAGGGCGTCACACGTAGGCAAGGCAGCCCAGGGGTAGCTGAGAGTGAGCGCTTAAGAGCCATCCCAAGTATGAATCCCGGCTCTAGACCTAATCGCCCCGTGACATCCTGCAAATACCGTAATCTCTCTAATCCACCGTTCCCTTAATTCTCAAATGCAGCGATGACAATGAAACTCCCCTCTCAGGATTGTCATGGAGATTAGCTCAGATTATGCGTATAAAGGGATTAGTCCTTGACACTTACGCGGAAGCATTAAATAAGTGGTCTCTATTACCCGGAAGGGGCAGAACAAGATAAAGCTTGTTTCTATATGTCGGTGACTATGCCTTAGAGCAACCTGTGCTGGGACCTGGGAGGAACTGTCACAGCCGATGCAGAGGGAGTACGGAATTGCATTGAGAAAATTGAACTGAGTTTGTTGTGTCTGTCCCTCCCCCTCATCTCTCCCCCTTCCGTCCCGCCATTCCCAGCTCGGCACTATGGAAGTGAGGTTGCCAGAATAGTGTAGTGCTGTCCCTTGTTACCACTCAGGAGCTGCCTGCTGCTGCTTTGGCTCCTGGCACTTCTTACCAGCAGGCCAATGCCACCGAACCCTAAAACCGAGGAGGCGTAGAATAAGAGGAGCCAGCAGCAGCATGGCACGCTGTGAAGGGGCCAGTGGCCACAACTAGCGGTTGTAGGTCGGGGGAGAGGAAGAATCCTGGCAGCAGTGCATGCTGGGAAGTATGCCTTCCACATCCACATCAGCTGAGCAAATTAGAGAGTTAGGTACTTGAGTAAGAAGCCACCACCATGGCAGAGCAGAGGCCTTCCTGCTAGGTGAGGGAGCTGGTCTCAGGGGTCAGCTTGCTCTCCAGCTCCAGAGCTGAGAATTTTTACCATGGTAGTGGTCTGCCCAGGATACTGTGAAGATTCAGAGCGGTTCATTTGTGCCGGCGGAAACAGAGTGAGTCTGGATTTGTTTTTAGGTTATTTGATTTTTATATGTGGATAAAGGAGACTAACTTGGAAAACAAACAAATAAATAAATAAAACCGTGGGGAGCTATGCAATTCCACATCACAAGAAAAAGATCATTTAAGAGACTCCGGGGAAGAGCATACCTCTGAAGATGATCTACTGCAAAATCTAGATGAAAATTCTGCCTGGCAGCCACCGTTGATTATAAGAAAAATAGGCCCTGTCTTGGGCTACTTGGGCTGCTTTAACAATGCGGAGCTTAAAACAACAAATTTATTTCCTCAGTTCTACAGGCTGGAGGACCGAGATCAGAGTGCCAGCATGGTTGGGTTCTGTTGAGATTACTTTTGGCCAAATACCCTCCCATTGGGAGGTAGGGAGTGAATATCTGAATTTGTGGGAGACACCATACAGTTCATAGCATGAACCCCGTGAAAAAGGAGTCCGGAGTTGTATGGTGAAAAAGCAACAGGATAAGATGAAAGAGCAAAGAGAGAAGTGTGAGGTGAGGAAGGATTGCAGAGAAGCTGAAAATGTAAGAACAGAAAAGACTTCCATTACAGGTAGTAAAGAGCAGAGTCAGTCTATAGAAATGGAATCAATGCTGTGAAGGACAGATTTGAACCGATGAGATAATAAGAGGAAAACATGATAAATATGGAGGATGGGGAACCAGTTCCAGATCATAGATGACATTGTACCAGTGGGACAGAAGCAATACTGTAAAGATATAATAGAAGAAAAATTTGCTCAGCTGAAGGAAGGCCTGGATATGTAGGTTTAAGTGCTTGTCTTATGTCAGATAGAGTTGGTATAAAGAGATCCCTAACTAAATATAACTTAGTGAATTTTCAAAACTACACATATAAAAAGAAAAATTATACGGCCATCTAAATATATTTTTAAGAAAGCTAGTTATATATAAACGGATCCAAAATGGACACGTCTCAGTCTTTTCTGCAATACTAAATGCCAAAGATAATGAAATCTGTTTTGAAAGGAAAAAGTTATAATCTAAGAATTTTATATCTAAACAAATTGTGATTTATGTGTAAAGGAAAAAGCCAGATCTCAAAAACATACTATATCTTCTATGTCCCCATCTTCAAGAAATTGCTTTTTATTCTCTAAGGAGTAGCGCACACTTAAGGGCGTCAATATGAGGAGATAATTCGAAGTATTGAATACTGCCGATAAAGCCAGATAAACTAGAAGAAAGCTTAAAATGTTGCGCCTGCCTGCATGGCTCAGTGGTGGAGTGTCAGCCTATGAACCAGGAGGTTATGATTCAATTCCCAGGCAGCAGGGCACATGCTCGGGTGGCAGGCTCCATCCCCAGTGTAGGGTATGTCAGAGGCAACCAATCAATGATTCTTTCTCATCATTGATGTTTCTCTCTCTCTCTCTCTCTCTCGCTCTGAAATGAATTTAAAACATATATATGTATAATGTTGCAATTCTGATTATAAAAATGCAAAAGATAAGGATTATTCTAAAATATTAAAAATTAGTTTAAAAACACAAGAAGGCGGAAATAGTGAGGGATACAATGAAGGTCGGTTAAATCAGTCCTACTCCTAGTGTGGTCCCCTCGAGCAGCAGAATCTCCTGGAAGCTTACCACAAACAGGAATTGGTAGGTCCCTCGCCAGGCGTGTGGAGTCAGAACCTCTGGGTGGGGCCCAGCAGTCTGTGTTGTAACAATCTCTCTAGATGATTCTTATACATGTTTAAGTTTGAGGAGCACTGAGTTAAACTCCCTTTCCAATGGCAATAGATAGGAAAACATTTCCTGTTTGATTATAACATTTAGAGAATATTTATCTTATACACTGTCTAAAACAATGGAGAATGCTGGGAAATAATTGAATAATGGAGATGCAAAGAAAAGAGTCCATGCATCAAACAACTGAAATTTTGTTTGATGAAACGAACAAACCAGAAGGGTGGAGCAAAGGAAAAAGAAGATAATCATAAAACAAGTGAAACCAAGTCAGATAGGGCCATCAAAGCAGATGGACTGCTTTGTCTTTATTAAAAGACAAAGGTTCTCAGGTTAATTTAAAATAATCCCATTATGAATGCCTTATTAGAGACATGCCTGGTTAATTCATTATCTTTTCTCTTTCTCGGGAAACTCTTTGCCGCTTCCTTCACTGAATTGATTTCCCTGTTAGAATTTTCATAGCACTGTGAATGTCTCCTTTAAGAGCACCCCCTGCCATGGTTGCATTATAAATTTGCATGATCATGTGATTTTTCTGTCTCCTTTTCCAGACCGTAAGCTCCTTGAAGGCAGGAGCCATGACTTTTTGCTCAACATTTTTGTGCCGGCGTGTGGCACAGTATCTGTTTAAGGAATGAAAGCACAGGGAAATTCAGGGAGATGTCTCGAGGCACATGCAAACATGTGGAGAGGAGAATCTGACGAAGTCATTACCAAGAATGAATAACATGAATGCCAGGCAAACTAATAAAATGTGGTTCTTAACGGTTCCTGAGCATTAGGATTTCCTAAGGGGTCTATTAAAACCCGGGTTGCTGGATCCCATCCCTAGCATTTTCCTTCAGTCTGTCCTGGTTAAGTCCTGAGAATGTGCAACCGATTCCCAGGTGGTGCTGCTGCCGGCCCGGGGACCTCACTTTGAGAAGGACTGTGCTACCAAACAGGGCAATCTCCACAAAGGGCACGGTTCACAGTGAAGGTTTGGATCCCTGAGCCTTCGTGCATCCAACAACATTATGTCTAAACACACAGAATAATTGTAGGCATACCACGAAGTGGGAGGATTTCTCACCGTGTGTCTTCGGCAGAGCAGGTAGACAAACGAGATTACAAGGGAGACAAGTGACGTAACAACTTCGAATCCTGCAAATAGCAAATAAATCTTTTCCAGTTTCACGACTCAGTTACAAAAAATCATTTAACTACAAGCACATTTTAAAGTTTCTATATTGAGACAGAAATCCCACAAACAGAGCCAATTTGCACGAAAATGCTTTTGTAACTAAGATAAAGAACAAAACGTTGGTATTCTAATCTACAGAGTCTTAGCGATTTTAAAAAGGTAAGTATACCTTTAGAAACATTGGCGGTAAACACAGAAAAGTCATGAAAGAAAAACTGCAATGAAACGTGAAAAAGAGTAAATTTCCTTAACAAGTCCAAGATGTGGAAAGGGAAATCAGCAGTGCATTATGGTTTCCCCTATCCGTCCCAACTTAAGATGATAATACATATCTAAGGCTTTCCACCATGTATGGCAACAGTCATCTTCCCATCTTTCTGATGGAGATGCAAATTGGCCCAACCTTCCCCTAGGCAGTTGGTGCTTTGGTTATCAAAGGCCTTAAAAATTCATACCCTTCATTTATCCCGTGGAAATAACTCGAAAAGAATATACACAATAATCTCTTCTTTTGCAACGATGTGCAAAAATAATGAGCACATGTGCAAAAAACTTCCACTAGGATGGGGATCATAGCATTACCCTTTTATATAGATAAGGGAAAATTTGGGGAGACATTTTAAATGTCCCCTGATGTAGGAGAACCAGCGCAGCACATTCTGGAGTCCGGTGGGAACCATGCAGCCAATAAGTGCAGCAGAGATCGAAGTTTATTGATGAGGCAAGATGTCCACAAAGTATCGTGGACCAAATGCACCAGGTTACAAAGAGGGTATAGATCGGGGCCACCCAGTCAAGGCCTGCGGCAGCCAGACAGATGATGTCCGTGGAAGGGGAGTGAGGGGCGGGGTCCGGGGCAAGTTGCAAGGTGCACGTTCTACCCGAGGGGTAGCTGCTGCTCTGTTTTGGGGTTTACAGATGATTTGAAATTTCTCTTTATTTTTTTTTAAATTTTGTATTTATCAATATTTTATAATTTTCCCCCAGTGAACAATATTACATCAGAAATTTTTAAGAAGAAAGAAGTTAGGCAGACCCAAAAGAGAGGTAAAAATAAAGTCTGCTGGGACCTGAGAGGAAGAAGTGACCTCTTCTGCTGGGAGGCATGGGGTGCTTGGGGGCAGAGATGAGGGGACCCCAGTGTGGCCATTGCAGCGGGGCTGGTAAAGAGGTTGGCACTGGAGGTCAGCTCGGGTCACCACGCATTTCCAGAGCACCGGGGCCTGAGGGCGGAGCGATGAGGGAGAACAGAGTGTGCCAGGTACTGTTCTAAGCACTTGACGTAGCAATTTAATCCTCACAGCAACCCTATAAGGTGGTCCTATTATTACCCCCGCTTTACAGATAGGGAAACTGAGGCACAGAGAGGTTAAGAGATTTGCCCGAGGTCACACAGCTCCAAATGGCAGAGCTGGGATTTGACCTTAGAGAGCAGTCGACTCGAGCAGGCTCCCAATTCTAGTCGGTTGTCCCCGAATGAGGAGGAGTTTGCCGGGGGGAGGGAGCAGCTGCTTTGGATGGGAACCAGGCGCCTGTTCCCACACTCTTCTCTCCTCCTTGGACAGAAACCGGCAATTACACCTGTGAATTCTGCGGAAAGCAGTACAAGTACTACACACCCTACCAGGAGCACGTGGCCTTACACGCCCCCATCAGTGAGTACCTTTCGTTGTTGGGGGAGGGGTGGGCCAAGCTGGAGTGCCAGGCTCTGGGATGTTCCTAGGGGTGGGTGAAACTAACAGTGAACTTGACCTGGGCCAGTCTCTAGGTGTCCAGGTGTGCTCTGGGGCCACCTTCCTTGAATAGCCGGGAAAGCCCGAGTCTTCCCACAGTGGATTCGGGGGGTGGGCACCATTCATCCACGTCCTTCCGTGGCTCTGTCCCCATCTCCTTTCTCTGAGCACCCCCACATAATGTTCCTGGACCCCCAGCCCCAAAGCCAACACCACGTGGTGCAGCCCCAGTCTGAGCCCAGGCAGAGCCTAACCCCGGCAAGAAATGGCCACCCGGCCAGGACAGCTCCTCTTCGTCCTTGTTGGTGGGAAGGGTGCAACGCTGCAGTGCTAAGCCAGGCCTCAGAGCCCTGGGCGTTAATCCCCGAGGATTCACAGGCTCGTACGTGCCCCGGGGCAGGCCCCGTCCTGTGTCTGGCCTCCAGTCTTTCCGTCCAGAAGGGAACTGGTTCTCAGGGCTCTTCCCACCGGGACATGCAGCCTTCCATTCTCCTGAGGCTGCCGATTCCCCGGTGCCACTTCCGGATGTTGGAGCGGGCTCCGTCTCCCTCCCATCCCTAGTATATGCGCTGGAGGCCGTCAGTCCTCAACCAGAATCCAGATGGAGGCGGGGCTTAACCACCTTCCCAGGGCAGGATGTTTAGGAGCGGATGTACCCCCGATTGTGTTTCTTCGGACAGAGCTGTGCGGATCCCACTCCACAGTCTCTAATTGGGGAGTCACAGGTCCAGAGACAGGGAGAGGTTATGCAAAGTCAGCAGGGGTTTTAGCTGCATAATAAGGTCTGGGGGGCCCGTGACCCTTTCAAAGACCTGAAAATAGCAGCAAAGGCCTTCAGGTGGGCGGGAAGGTGTCCAGAAGGTAGAGGACGGTGTAGGCAGCTTCCCCAGGAAGTCCTCCCTGCTGGGCAGAGGGTCTCCCCTGGGCGAGGACCCCCCTCCTGAGATCCATAACTGGGTGAGGATTCTTGGCCTACTCAGCCTCTGACCGGGTCCTGTCACTTCCCTTCTCTGAGCTCAGGTTTCCCTTCGGTGGAAGCTCTTGAGGTCTTTCGAGCCCAGGATTCTAGGCATCTCCGAACCCTCAGACAGGTAGACCAGGTGCCCAACTAGAGGAACCCGCCCTGCCAATGAGGGTAGGGATGTGTGGGCCATCCATTTCCCACCACCTGTTCTGGTCCCAGTTGGAGGGGGAGGGTACAGTTTCCGCTTGGTGGGCACGACCCATCCATTTGACTGGTGGTGCTGGTGCTGAGTCATCAGCACTGTGGCTGGCCTTGAGCTCCATGGCCTGGGCCCTCTGAGGACCCCTCTTTCCATGGGCCAGACTGGCAGCTGTGTGTGGACGTCTGTCCTGCTGCCTGGTTCCTGGAGAGGATGCTACCCAGAATGCACTGAGACGTTGGTTGCAAGGCCAGCCTGCAACCATGGTTTCAGCCATTGGAGAGCACACCTTCACTGCTGCTTCTGTTCTCCTAAATTTCTGGAATACAGTCATGGGGTTAACAAGAGGTGGAGCTTGGCTTTGAACCTTGGAGAGCGATTATGGACATACCTGTCACTTCCCCAAAGTTTCCTTGTGCCCTTTTAGAATTCCTTGATCACCACTTCCCCATTCATAGGCAACCACTGATCTGCTTCCTATCCCTACAGATTACTTTGCATTTTCCAGACTATTGCCTATATGGAATATTACTCTTTTATTGTCTGTACAGAGGCATCTGGTTTATTTCACTCACCATAATTGTTTTACGTTTCTTTGTGTTTGCATGTATCCGTACCTCATTCCTTTCCATTAATGGGTAGTCATATTCTGTTATCTAGATATAGTAAGTTCTCACTTTAAGTCGTCAATAGGTTCTGTAATTTTAGGTGAAAGATGTATAACAAAACCAGTTTTACCAAGGGCTCATTGACAAAAGAGTTAAGTTCCTGTAGCATATCATCGATGTTAGAATGAAATGGCATTGAACAAAATCACATTATTTGAAGACCCACTGTATAGATACCATCATTTTTTTATTCACTGTGGATGGACACATGGGTTATTCCAGGTTAGAGCTAATATAAATAAAGCTGCCATGGACACTTCTGTACTCATCTTTGTGTGGACAATTGCCCTTATTTCTCTTGGGTAAATATCTGAGAGTGGAATGGCTGGATCATATAATAGGTGTATGTTTAACTTTTAAGAAACAGCTAAATTATTTGTTCAAAGCGATTATGCCATGTTACATTCCAACCAGCCGTGTACTTTTCACGCAATGTTCTCATCTCATTTGGCTGTCAGAGTAACACGGGCCTTACTGGATGAGTTGGAAAGAATATTTCCTGCATGGCGAGTCAGCTAGGTTATGTAATTGATAATACTGTTTAGATCTCTACACCTTTCCAGGCTTTTAAAAAACATAGGCTTGTTCTACTAAATGCCGAGAGAGGGGCGTTAAAATCTACAACTTTCATTCTAGATATGTTGTTTCTCCCGCTAGTTCTGTCAGGTTTTGATGTGTACATTTTGAAACTTGTTTTTAGGTGTACACACTTGGGATCATTATGTCCTGATGAATTGACCCTTTTAAAATTGTTCAGTGCCCTTCTTTGTATCTGGTAAACCCATCGTCTGAAATCTACTTTATCTGATACTAATATAGCCACTACAGCTTTCTTAGGATTAGTGTTTGCATGGTATATCTCTTTTCATCCTTTGCTTTTTACTTACGTGTGTTTTCATACTTTTAAGTGCATACATATACTGGTAGTTGGTTCTCACTGCTTTATCCAGCCTGACAATCCCTGCCTTTTAAAGGAAGTGTTTAACCCATTTATATTTAATATATTATTTTGATATGGTTAAATTTAAGTTTTTTATCTTGTTGTATTTCTATTTGTTTCATTTCATCTTATTATTTATTTATTTGTCTTGCCTTTTTTAATATTAACCAAGAATTTAAAAAATTTCCTCTGTTAGCTTTCCATCTATGCTACTTTTCCTGTAGTGGTTACTTTGTGGTTTATAATATATATCATTAATGCATTATAATCTACCATAACTTTATATCATAACACATTATACGTAATGTGAGAACCTTATCACAGTATACTTCCATTTACTACCCTCCTGTCCTTTGTGTTAGTTTTACATCATATAAGTGTTAACATACATATCATACATAGTCTAAATAAGTTACAAACCCAACAATTACTTTTTGCTTTAAACAGTCAACCTTTTGTTAAAGTAATTAAGAAATAAGAGAAAATGCCTTTTATATATTATTACATATTTACCATTTTCTATACTTTTTCTTTATATAAATCTGAATTTCCTCTTTTCCTTTTCCTTTATTCTCTGAAGAACATCCTTGAACATTTCTTACATTGTAGGTCTGTTGGTGAAAGATTTTCTCAACTGAAGATGTTTTTATGTCACCCTTTGAAGGACCTCTCTGGATATGAAATTCTGGGCTGAGACATTTTTTTAGCACTTCAAAAAATGTCATTATTTTATCTTCTTATGTTTTGTGTCTTATGCGAAGTCAAAGGTCATTCTGGTTGTCATTCTATACTTAATGTATCTTTTTTTTCCTGTGGATGATTTTAAATATTTCTCTAAAATACTACTGGCTTTACTAATTTGATTCTGGGTGCATAGTATTCTTTGGCTTCATCTTCTTTGGGGTTTTTTGAGCTTTTTGGATCAGTGGGTTTATATTTTTCATCAAGGAAAATTTTCAGTCAATATTTCCATAAATTCTTTTCTACCCCACTTTCTCTTTTGCCTCCTATTGAGACTTTATTTACATGTGTGTTACATTTTCTTATGATGTCTAATGATCGGTTGAAGCTGTGGTCAGTGTTTCAGCCTTGTTTTCCCTCTGTGTTTCTATCTGGATTGCATCACGTGATCTGTTCTCGCGTTTGCTGATCTTTTCTTCTACGGTGTCTTACTTGTTTTTTTTTTTCATTGGAAATACCCATGAAGTGAATTTTCCATGTCAGCTATCTAATTTTTTTATCTCTGTAATTTCCGTCTGGTTCTGTTTGACATCATTTCTTTCTTCATTATGTTCATGTTATCCTTTAAATCTTGGGAGCGTATTTATAATAGCTGCTTTAAGGTCCTTGTCTGCAGATTCTGTGGTTGCTGTCATTTTCATATGTTTCTGTTGACTCTTTTGTTTTCCTTCCTGATGAGTATTTTTCACGTTTTTCTGCTCCACCTCACGGCATCCTTTTTTATTCTGTGCTGCCTGTTGTGGATGCTGTGTTGTTGTGTGTCTGGATTTTGCTGTCTCCCTTTGAAAAATGCCGAATTCCGTCCTGGTAGGCAGTTAATACAGATTAGCTCGATGCTGCCGAGGCTCAATTGTAAGCTCTGTTGGGGTGGGTCTGGAGCCCAGTAGCCTCTCCTTATCCAAGGTTTCCCTTTCCATGGTTTTAGTCAACTGTGGTGTAAAAATGTTAAATGGAAAATTCCAGAAATGGACAACAGATACATTTTAAGTGCACACCGTTCTGAGTCACAGGCTGAAATCTCATGCCCTCCTGCTCCATCCCTCTTGGCACGGGAGTGACCCCTTCGCTGCCTTATCCAGCCCGTGTGCTCTCTGTGGTAGCAGAGCGGATGTCTCTGTACCCAGGGCTTGTGTTCCAGATAAGCCTGATTTTAATAAAGGCCCCAACGCCATGTACATAACCTCGATTGCAGTCAGTTGTTATAACTGTTCAGTTTCCTTACTAGTCCTTGTTGTTAATCTCTTAGTATGCCTAATGTACAAGTTAAAATTTGTCACAAACAGCCAAAACCGGTTTGGCTCAGTGGATAAAGCATCAGTCTGTGGACGGAAAGGTCCCAGGTTCGATTCCGGTCAAGGGCACATACCTTGGTTGTGGGCACATTCCCAGTAGGGGACATGCGGGAGGCAGCTGATCGATGTTTCTCTCTCATCAATGTTTCTAACTCTCTATCCCTCTTCCTTTCTCTCTGTAAAAAATCAATAAAATATACTTAAAAAAATTGTCACACATATGGATGCCTAGCAAAAAGCGGTACCTCTCGGACTCAGGACTGTCTGCGGTTTCAGGCATTCGGTGGAGGTCGTAGACTGGATCGCTCCTGGATAAGGGGGGACATGGCAGTCCCTGAGCTAGAGTTAACGTCATCCCTTTAAGGCCTGGGTCTCCTGGGTCTCAGCTGGATGCCCAAGGTATTCAGCCAGCTCTCCTCTCTGGCCAATGGGGACTCCAGCATCCTCTCACCTTGCACACCCTGACTCCTCACTCACTCACAGCCGCTGCTGTCGCTGTGTCGCTGTTGGCTGCCAGGCTGTGCAGGGGCTCCCTCTGCACATTTCAGGAGCTCTTTCTTTCTCCCCTCTGTCCTTCTGTCCTTCCAACTCCAGCCGTCTTGAAAGCCCTGAACTCTGACCGCCGAGTCCTGAGTTCAGGGTGACTGGGGTGCTGTTTTGGGCATCTCCTCTGTGTTAAGGTCCAGAAGGTCTCCCCAGGCAGAGCACGGGAATGGCCACAGGGCTCGTGGCGGGGGGCGGTGGGGGTGTCTTCTTTCATGATTCCCAGGAGTCCTGCACCTCCTTCTGCTCAAGGCCTGAAACCGTTGTTTCACGGTCTTGTCCCGCTTTGCATTGACTCTGGGGAGGGCTGGTCCCACACCAGCGGCTCCATCGTGGCCAGAAATGTACGGTCTCCAGTTCTCCTCCTCAGACTGACGCCCTCAAGGAGGGTTTCCCGGGTTAGACCCGGTGGATCCCGGCTCCCACTCATTTCCACCTCCAGCCTTTGACCCCACTGCAAATTCATTTCCACTCCCCTCTCCTTCAGGGAACCTCCCCTGCCCCCCACCCCTGTGCCCCGGTCTCTTCTCCTTCTCAGTGGCTTGGTTACTTATTTCAAACCCCTGTACTCCCTGAATATTTTACTCCTGTTAAACTTTCAACGTCACAGGAAGGAGAGATCACGGTGTCCTCTTACTGTTACACGTCTCTTTTATGTGTAAATATCTCCTGTGTTTCTTACAAGACCCCTCAGTCTGTCCGTCTAAAACCCTTCCTTTCTCCTCGAAAGCCCAGGTGGGAATGCCAGCTTGACAGCATTTCACGCGAGCAGGTCACCAGGTGGCGTAAACTATGGGGTGCAGGGAGTTAGGAGCCTGGGACACGGATCGTGGCTCCACCCCAGACGGTGCCGTGACCGTGGGCCAGTGCCTGTCCCTCTCTGAGCCTCGGCCTCCTCGTCTGCCTGCACCCAGGGGGCACATGGAGGGTCACGTGTGGGATAGGCTTGCCTCGAGGAGAAGCTGGGGAAGGTTCTAGATGCCCAGGTCTTTCTCAGGCTCCA
Organism: Lasiurus borealis; assembly: GCA_004026805.1. Lineage (NCBI taxonomy): Eukaryota > Metazoa > Chordata > Mammalia > Chiroptera > Vespertilionidae > Lasiurus > Lasiurus borealis. Next base: position 34,318 of record PVJN01011654.1, read on the forward strand.
GGAAGGAGCGAGAGAGTCTTTGCTTCCCGTGGACTGAGAAGCGGTGTCGGCCCTCGAGCATGCGGGGCAGAGGCGGGGGGCTGTGGCTCCAGAGGCCACTCGCTCAGCCGGCGCCCAGGGCGCGGGGGACTGAGAGCGTGCCCCTCTCAGGTGCCGCCCCCGGGTGGGAGCCGCCGGACGATCCAGACACGGGCTCCGAGTGCTCGCATCCCGAGGTCTCCCCGTCTCCACGCTTCGTGGCCGCGAAGACCCAGACGAACCAGTCGGGGAAAAAGGCCTCGGCCTCCGTGGTCCGATGCTCCGCCCTCTTACACCGCACCCCTCCAGCCACCCAAACCCAGCCGTTCCGCACTCCAAATTCAGGATCTCCGGCCAACAAGGCGACCTCAGGTACCCACCCACCGCCTGTGTCACCCACACTCCTCCATCTCCCCCTCCCCCCGCCTCAGCTGTGCCTGGGGTCGTGGTTCCCCTGCAAGAGCCAGAGTGGGGGTCCCTCGTCCTGCGGGGCGCCTTGGGGTCTTAGCTCTGCCTCTGACGGGGCTAACCTCTCTGAATCCATGTGTCCTTCTCCTGAATCAGAGAGGGTGTCCCAGACAGTGTGCAGACTTTTCTCTTGTTAAACAAGAGACTATTTTCCTCCCGAGACGTGGCCTAATGGCCTAACGGTGTTTTTGTTTAAAAAACAAAACAAAAAAAAAAAAACGGTTTTAAATTCATGGCCAACATTTGGACGTTGGGACAATTGGCGAGGGCCGAGCCACAGCTACCTCTGTCCTGGAGCATGTGCCCTCCCGTCCCCACCGTCCCCACCTCTCCCCCCGCCTGCCAGTGCCATTTCTCATCGTGGTCACACCGTTGTCTGTCTGACATCCAGCCCCCTTCATCCGTTTGTGTCCCCTGCCTGGACGCCCCTTGGCATGAGCTTGCACCCCGTCCTTCAGAAAACCCAGTCTCAGACGCATTGCTTGCAGCGGAGGGGCTGGCCTGCCCGAAGCTCGGTCTCCGGGCCTCCTCCTCCTTTTCCTCCTCCTGGTGAGATTGCTCCAGGGGCCACGGCCCAGCTGGACGCCAGCGGACGCAGCGCCAGGGGTTTCCCAGTCCCTGCAGAGAGGGCTCAGAGCCCAGAAGGGGGGACAGCAGTGCTTCTCCCAGGAAAACTGAGAAGACGCAGGGTGTGCCGAGCGCCCGTTAGCAGGAACCCTGATTCGTACCAGATGGAACAGGCCTTGGGCATGGGGGAGAGCAATACGGGGGTACAGTGATATAGGAGAGAGCGATGTGGGGGAGAGCGATGTGGGGGAGAGGGATGTGGGGCACAGTGATGTGGGGGAGAGCGATGTGGTCCTTCTGGGTACCTGGACCCCTCCATTGCTTTGAGGAGGCCGGCCAGCCATTGCACACACCAGTGATCAGACTGAGTGCAGCGGCCGGTGGCTGACCTGGCGGTTGACGAGCTGTGTTTGCCGTTGGTGGTGGTCCGTGGGCCGCGGTGGGGCCGGTGGTGTGTAGACATGTGTAAGGATGGGCTGGTGAGCTGGGTGTCCAGGAGAGCAAGCGCTTCCCCAGCCTGGAGCACCACGGACTGCGGCCCGCGCTGAGCAAAGCCGGTAGCCCATGTGCTTCTCTAGGAACAGGCAGTCCTCGTGGGCTCTTTGCTGGTACATGTTGGCTCAGCGAAATAACGGGATCAGGAGTTTCAAACGTCTGCTCTTTGTTCTTGACCTCACGGCTGGGCGTTTCTGGGGCTGTAGCTTCTGCAGGGAGCTGCCCGGAAGGGACTGTTTGGTCTGTGAGGCTGTTTGTGTCCCCAAAGAAGCGATGGGACTTGCTTCTGGCTGCCTCTCTGTGACCTGGAAGACTTGGGGTGGGGGCAGAGCAGGTGGGTGGAGCGGAGGGCGCCAGGTTGCGGGCAGGAACCCACAGGGCAGAGCTGGAAGTGCTGGGAAAGGCAGCTCTTCCCGGGTGGAGGTGCCCGGTGGAGGTGCCGGTGGAGGTGCCGGGTGCGCCTGGGACCTTCCCCACCGCCCCGCCCATGGTTTGTGGCCAGAGGTGCCCGGGGCAGGGGGAGCCGATCCAGTATGAACTGAGCACTGGGAAACACGAATTATGACCTCAGTTGTCCCCAGTTCTGCCGAGGAATTGTGGGGCTGCGTGGAAACCCTCCGCAGAGGGCTCGCCATCCCCTGCGCGCTCGGGGATTAAGATGCAGAGAGGAATCGCCGGCGAAAAAGGAAGCGCCTGCCTGTGGGAGAATGGAGCTCATTCTGCCATCTTAGAGGATTAGCAGCGCGCTCAGCCCCGGGAACTTGACAGCCTCACTTCTGTGTGTGTGTGTGTGTGTGTGTGTGTGTGTGTGTGTGTGTGTGTGTCGTCTGTAAATGGAAGTGACGGTGTGGACTTCATAGAGCTATTGGGAGAGTTAAGAGAGACCCTGGGTGTAAGGCATCTAAATCAGCGCCTGGCACGTAGTAGGTGCTCAGTAAATGAGTGCCTCCCCCCTTCTCCCTAGACAATTGAGGGGCTCTCTTTGCCCATGGAAAGGTGACTTCTTGAAGGAGGCAGACAGGTAGCTCTCGGGCCCGCATGCTGTGGGTGCGTTTGGAAGAGAGGGTTATCTTTGTGACGCTGTGGACAGCCTCTGCAGGAAGGGGACGTGGTTGGGGTCAGGGAGGGGGAATGGGCAGGACATGCGGGGGCTGCCTCTGGCTTCCTTTCCTCTCGCCCGAGGATCATCCAGAACCCCGGCCCCGCAGCCTGAGCCAGAGTCCATCTGGCCCGGGTGGACTGGGTGACTGACAGTGGCTTTTCCCAAAGTGACTCCTGGAAACCATCATTTTTTGAGGAATCTCTCTGATACTTAAAAAATAAGTGCCTTAGCTGATTTGGCTCGGTGGATAGAGCATCGGCCTGTGGACTGAAGGGTCCCGGTTCGATTCTGATCAAGGACACATGCCCGGGTTGCTGTCTCAATCCCCAGGGGGGGGAGGAGGGCCGTGTAGGAGGCAGCTGATCAATGATTCTCTCTCATCATGGATGCTTCTATCTCCCTCTTCCTGCCTCTCTGAAATCAATAAGAAAAAAATAGGCTTCAGTGGCCAAATCCATTTGGAAAGGCTGGATTAGATGAAGCCAGATGGGCCTCTCCTGGGTGACCTTCTCGGAGCCTTTGACACGCCGGTGCAAGTTGCTTCTCCTTAAGAGTGGGGCTGGCTCGGCTGTGCCACCCCGTGGCTTGTTCCCAGAAATCTGTGTCTCCTGGAGCATCCCGCACCTGTCGTGCCGAGAGCTGCTTGGGAAAGTCCCCTCCCGGCCTGGATAGTCCGTTTCAGGGCCTTCTGCAGGTCGGGGAGAGAGGTGGGCACTGGATGGGTATTTCCCAGCGTGGACGCTATCTCTGTCTCTGGGGTCGCAGGCCGTGCCTGCGAGAAGGTGCCACCTGCAAGTGGAGACACCCCCCCTCCCCGGACTTGGTGCTGATGAGTCACCGTCGTTTTCTCTCGCTCTCTCCTGTCCTCTGCTAATCCCCCAAACATAAAGCCTTCCTCAGCCCAGGTCCCCCAGCCTCTGAGCCGCCTCTGGCGTGGCCCCCTCCTCCCCTCGGACCTAGTGCTGATGAGTCACCATCGTTTTCTCTCATCTCTCCTGTCCTCGCCAGCAGAAAGCGCTTTCAGCCGGAGAGTAGAGAGCAAAGCACAAAACCACTTTGAAGAGACGAACAGCAGCTCCCAAAACTCCAGCGGTGAGTGTGCCCGTGACAGGTGCCCCGTGCTCAGGTTGCCGGCTCCGTCTGCTCCCTGCGGCGGGCTGGGGTCTCCAGGATGCATGCCAGTGGTGGAGGTGGTGGGAGGGGGCCGAGAATTAGGAGGCCAGGGCTGGGCAGAAACCCAGGGGCCTCCTTCTGGGCCTCGGGGGCATCTCGGGGGACTGTGGCCCTTCCTGTCTCTTCCCCATGGAGAGAGGAACTCCTCCGTCCCCGAAGCCTGCAGCATCTACTCGCACGGCCCCGGAGAGGTGGGCCTACAAGAGCCATTTCTGCGTCTTTAGGGAACACATCGTAGCCGTTTTCTTTCCAGCAGAGGCAGCGGGGTTGCAGCAGAGAGAGCTGTGGCCCGTGAGCCAGAGCGGCCCAGGGTCCTGGCTCCACTTGGGCCCAGGAACCCATCCAACCGGTCGGTCCCTTCCAGCCCCTGCCCGCCCGCCCACGGTTTGCCTGAGGTTCCCGGTAGTGCTTTGGCACCCCCTGGTGGCCGCCTCCGCCAAGGCCCTGGCAGAACAGAGAGGGCCTTAGAACAGAGCTGCCCAAGGCCCCTCTCCCCAGAGAGACCTGGGTCAGCCTGGCGGGGCCATGGTGGGGGATGGAGAGAGAGTCACCCACTGACCTCTGTCTGAGAAAGGCATAGCCAGGCGGTCTGCACAGCGACCGGCAGGGCAGGAAGGGGAAAGAGTTCTGACACTGGCTTTCTTAAAGCAAGGCACCCCCTCTCTCGCACAGTTGAGGTTCCATTCCTCAGACTCGGTTCCCACTTGTGCCCAGCGTAGCCTGGGCATGGCTTGTGTACAGATACCTGACACAGCCTGACCATCCACCAGGGCCTTTCTGAAACAGCTGGGAACACAGGTTTGAAGGTGGAGGCTTCCGTGTAGCAGTCTGAGCTCCAGCTCTGTCTCCGGCCAGGGTTCGAACCTCAGCTCCGCCCCCTGGGAGCTGGAGGCGGGGCCTGGACTCTCAGTGCTGCTCTGCTGGAAAGTGGGACTAGCACAGACGCCCCTGAGCTGTGAGCATCCAGCAGGTGGCCTGCAGAGATGGGCACCCACTCTGCAATCTCTTTAAGTAAACCAAGTTATTCCACGAGTGTCCTGAGCCAGGGAGTGAGGTGTGCTGGGCTGGCCCTGAGGCTGCTGACAGGGTCCCTGAACTGGGAGACCGCGTCAGCTTTTCCCAGCTGCTCCGACCCTGTGGGAAAATGTAACCCAGCAGTGTCTCCAGGGGGTGGGCTTCACAGTGGTGCAGTTTTGCCCGAGGCCACACAGGACTGAGCATCAGGACCGGAGCCCTGACCTCCGGGGAGTCTCTGCTCCGAGCCCGCCAGGCTGGGGCCCCTGCCTCTCCTCCCACCAGCGGCGGTACCATCGCCGGGAACCGGCCGTGTGAAGGGCAGACACTGTTTACTGAGCGCTTACTCTGTGCCCGGCATGTGTTCAGAGCTGTGTGTGTCTTTCCTGTCTTCATGTGTGCCCCAGCCCCGGGAGGAGAGTGATCTTTCGTTTCGGGGTGAGAAAACGGAGGCTCAGGAGAAGGGGGTGGTTGCCCCCAGGTCCCCAGCTTGTAAGTGGTGGAGCCAGGACCCCAGCCTAGTGCACCCGCACCACTCTGCCACCTCCTGTGTCTGAGGCTCACCTGCCAGCACCAGGCAGGAGTGGGGGGAGTCGGGGGGCAGGTCCCAGCAGGCAGAGCACCTCCCGAGCACAGCCCTCCCCCTCCAGAAGCAGCCCCCTGTCCTGAAGCCGGGTGTGGACGTGGCTCATTTTGTTCTGGGGGCTCAGCTGTGGAGAGTGGAGTGCGTCCTAGAGGGGTGGCTCTGACTGCCAGGGCCCTGCCCGGTGTCCCAGCCCCACCCCGTAATCTGAGCCTGGCTCCGTGCTCCCCTCGTCTGAGGGCCCCATCTGGCTCCCCACTTGTTGACAATGGAAATAGGGACGGTCATCTGAGAGCACCAGACCCGGAGGAGACCTAGCTAAACTGCTTCTCTTTTGCAGAAACTGCAAGTCCCCTGATTTCCAATACTTTCCCTCTCCTACAGAGTAAGTGGGGGTCCCGTGGGGGGGGCTGGAGAGGGCGAGGCAGGGCAGGGAAGGAACCGAGGGGCCACAGCTCTCAGGGCCTCCCCAGAGCATCTGGCCGTGGGCCGCGCTCCCAGGCAGGCAGACAGGCAGGCAGCTGGCAGAGCAGAGGGAGGAGTGCCCAGCCCGGGCGGGCGGAGGAGATGGGGTGGGGGACGAGGCAGACCCCCGACAGTGGCAGCCGCCTGTGTCCCCCAGCCCTGCAGGAACCCAGATATCCCCATGGCTGCCCCGTGTCAGCCACCCTCCTCCTCTCTTTCTCCTTTGTGCCCCGTCCTCCTCCCTCGTCTCGTGGGCATTGGCTTGAGTATGGGGAACAGGGATGGAAGGTAAAGGCCCGCTTGTTCCCTTCCAATGTGCTGTCCTTCTCCCTTCTGTCCCGCCCTCGGCCTCTTTTCTGCCCTTTCCTGGTCTCCCACTTCTCGCCCTGTTCCGTTTCCTCTCCCTCCCCTTTCCTTGTGTCCATTGCCTTGTTTGCGGGGTTCATGCATACATTAGCTCATCTGTTTGCTCAGCAAGCAGCGATGCCTTGGTGCTTCCACAGGCAGGCAGGTGGGCTTCGGGACCGCTAACACACGGCCTCTGCCTGACAGCTCCCGCTCCCTCCTCCAGCCCATCCCCAGTGCCCAGAACAGTGCCTGGCACACAGTAAGCACTCAGTAAACGGCTGCCCGACCCACCAGAGGCTCTCCGAGGTCGCCCGTCTTCCTCTCCCCACCCATCCTTCCTGCCCCCAGCCTCCCCCTCACCCGTTAGTGCCAGGGGCAGGTCAGGCTGGGCCAGGAGCCCCCATGTGTGTTGGGGTTCCCAGTTCCAAATCTGCCCCCAGCCCAGCAGGAAGGCGCCCGGGGTCCTTCTGCCCCTGAAACGCTGCTTCGTTCCCCCCCGCAGAACCCTACACGTGTGGCGCCTGTGGGATCCAGTTCCAGTTCTACAACAACCTGCTGGAGCACATGCAGTCACATGCGAGTAAGCGACCCACAATCCAGTGGGGCACTGCAGCACACCCCCGCCTGTTGTGCCCAGAGTTCGGGGTCCCCAATAATCAACCACCAGGGAGCCTTTTCCGATGTAAAAGCAGAGTCTTTACTTAAACCCGGGTTTGGCTCTCAGCCTCTTTCTGGCGCAGCAGTGAGATGAGAGTGAGCCTGGGTGGAACAATGAGTTTTATCAGGTAGGATATTGGGAGGGCTTAGGGAAGTGACGAGGGTTACAGAGAATGGTCACTTGAATTAGGGTCTTTCTGTGGTTTAGCATAATTAGCACCCTCGCTATGTTCCTGGAGCTTCATTGGTCCATTCGGGTGGTGGTCGGGGAAGCTAGGACATGGCTGGCACACCTGTGGCCCCTCCCAGAAAAGGGAGGGGGTTTAGGCAGGGGGCCCAGGCCTACAGGACAAGATGGAGGAGAGTTCGTTTCTGCTTTGTCCTTTCAGCAGCAGGCTCGGGAGAGCACAGAGAGTGGGCACGGGGCTGAAGAAGGCTTCTGGAAGGTTGTGGCTCCCGTGCGGAGCCTAAAGCTCCAATAGGAACTGACCAGGGAGAGAGGTGAAGGTGGACGCGGAGTATGGCTGGAGGTCAGGATGAGCGGAGGCCAGACCTGGGCCCAGGGAAGGCCTGGAGTGCCAGCTCCGGGCATTTAGACTTGACCTTCTGGGGAACAGTGACAGCAGTTGGAAGGCTGCTCGGGGACCGCTGCCTGAAACTCCCACAGCCCACTCCCTCCCTCCTCTGAAGCCCTGGCCCTCCCCCTGCTCTGCCAGCCTCTGGAAGCTGAGGCTGATTCTGGAAGAGTCTGGAGCCTCTGCTAGGCCATCCTGCAGGCCTCGGGGCACAGCCATTAACATGCAAATCAGGCTGCCCCTCTTGGTGGCCCCACCTCCTCCCAGCACCCCCACTTTCCTCCAGGAGGAGCTTTGGGCTGCTTTGTTCTGGTCCAGCGCTGGCAGAGAATGCGGGAGGCAATCCAGCACAAAGCCAGGCTGAGTCCCAGCCCAGCTGCGCGGGATTAAAGGATTGCCTCCATAGAGAGAAATTAAACGTCATGATCTGCGCCTCGCACCGCGCTGCTGATAAGGGGGATCAGCCTCGAGTAACACCAATCTCATTAAGAGGCTGCCGAATGGCACAGGGTAATTCCCGCTAATAAACTTCCTTTCTGGGCCGGCGGGAACCCTGCCTGGCTTTGTAATCGTTCAGGAGCCCGTTTTGGCAGTCATCGTGCTAAAGACGGCGAACATGGAGTGAGCCCGTTAGTATGTGTCAGGGCCGTTATTTCGTCCGATCGGAACAAGCCTGGTAGCCGGCTGACGTTCCCCCATTGTACAGGTGGGGAAACTGAGGCTCAGAAAGCAGAATCTCTGGTCCCAACAGCCGCTAACGTGATTGGAGCTCTTCCTTGGTGCCAGGACTTACTCTCAGAGTTTCACACGTATCAGCTCCCTTCCCTCTGAGCTAGGTGTCTAGATGAGCTCCACTTTACAGATAGGGAATGGAGGCACAGGACGGCTTAGTCACTTACTAATAACTATTCTGAAAAGTCCGAGCCTCTGCTGTCACCATGTTAGCCCCATGCCCCTCCTCCTTCCCGCATTGGTCTCTCCCTGGGAGACCACCTCTCTTCCAGCTTTGCATCCCGCCCTTTGTAGACCAGACGTGAGTGTGTGTGTGTGTGTGTGTGTGTGTGTACCTGTGTACATAGGGAGAGCCACACAGAGTACATGTTAAGTCCAGCTCAAGCTACAAAGCAAGCCTTTTTTAAAAAATATATATATTTTTTATTGATTTTTCTACAAAGAGGAAGGGAGAGAGAGAGTTAGAAACATTGATGAGAGACATTGATCAGCTGCCTCCTGCACGCCTGTCCCCTACTGGAGATGTGCCCGCAACCAAGGTACATGCCCTTGACCGGAATTGAACCTGGGACCTTTCAGTCTGCCGGCTGACACTCTAACCACTGAGCCAAACCGGTTTTGACTAAATCAAGCCTTTTTACAGAGCATTTACAGTGCCTCACCCATGCAATAGCAGCCTCTGAGATACAGAGAGGATCTTTTTTCCTCTAATTATTATTCAGCCAATACCAGACAGTGTTAGCTAATGCCAGGCTGAGTCATTTCGATTCCACGTCCTGCAGACAGTTGGAATGAGGGAATGACCCTGCAGCTTGTCCAGCCCCGAGTTTTAGAGGGCAGAGGGGAAACTGAGGCCCAGAAATGACGAACTCATGGTCACACCCTCAGCCCTGGCAGCGCTGGGTTCAGACCCAGGGCTTTCAGATCCCCGCGCTCTTGTGGAGAAAGTCCACCAGAAAGGCTCCGTGCCCCCTTTGTAAGTGTCGGATCTGTTCATTAAAGGAAACTGGGAAAATGCGGAGGAACTGGGAAATGAAGAGCAGGCCATAATCTCACAGTTAACCACTGTTACTCTTTGAATGGGTTTCTCTTCAGTCATTTTAAACTCGGATTCATGGAGATGGAATTCACAGAAGTGAGGTTCACCACTTTTAAGAGAACAGTGTGATGGGTTAACCATCAACCCAGAACGCCCCCTCCTGCCTCCGTGTAGCCAGGCCCTCCCTGCACCCCAACCCTGGAAACCACTATTCAGATTTGGGTCATTTTTGGTAGTTGATGTCTTTCTAAGAATATGTCTCTTTCATTCAGGTTACCTAATTTGTTGGACTGCTACTGTTTGTAGTATTTCTTTATAATCCTTTTTTTAAAAATGTATTTTATTGATTTTTTACAAAGAGGAAGGGAAAGGGATAGAGAGTCAGAAACATCGATGAGAGAGAGATGTCAATCAGCTACCTCCTGCATGCCCGCTACTGGGGATGTGCCCGCAACCAAGGTACAATCAAACCTGAGACCTTTCAGTTTGCAGGCCGACGCTCTATCCACTGAGCCAAACCGGTTTCAGTTCTTTATAGTCCTTTTTATTTCCATCGAGTTTTTTCTGATGCCCTTTACCAAGCAGATGTTTCCTTCTCTTCCTAGTTTGCTCAGTTTGTCTCGTGGGTGGCTGTTGAATTTTGTCACATTTTAATGTGCCTTTATTTTTTTCTATTTTTTTTTCCACTTAGTATAAGGCATTAACACTGATTGGTTTTCGATTATTAACCTCAACTTGGATTTCTGGGATAAACTCCTTAGTCATGATATGCTATTCTCTCTACTTATGACTGTATCTAATATATAGCTGGCTAATGTTTTGTTAAGGACTTTCTGTTTATGAGGGAAATTCGTTGTCCTTTCTTTTCTTGTAATGTTTTTATCTAGTTTTGGATCAGGATAATGCCAGCCTCATAAACTAAATTTCTAATAAATATACAGTGGTACCTCGAGATACGAGTTTGATTTGTTCTGTAACCTTGAGGCGTGGGAAACTATGAGACACTCGAGTCGAGGTAAACTGGTGGGCCGTGTGCAGCTGGCCGATCTGCGTGATTACTCCTATCTCAACTGTTGCTCGTATTTCAAAGCAAAAACTGCTCGCTCGACGGCTTGTATCTCAAAAATTTCGTATGTTAGGGCACTAGTATCTTGAGGTACCACTGTACTGAAAAGTATATATATATATATATATATATATATATATATATATATATATATATATCACACACTTTGAAGACATGAGAGTATGAGATGCTTTAGGTCACTTGGGGTGTAACTGGAACCCCTCCCCCATTTCAGAGCTAGACTTCTGGGGTTGTGTTGGGGAGGGGCTCCCAGCCAGACCGGGTGCCGTGATCCCCATCTGCTCAGCACGCACTGTGCTCCGCCCTTTCCCTGCATGACCTCCTGTTAACCCTTCCAGTGGTTGTCACATCTGTGTGATCACCTTCATTTTCCCAAATGATGAGAATGAGGCTTCGCAGTCAGACGCCAGCTGTGTACGGAGGAGCCGGGACTCAGCTCCAGACTCGCCCTCCCCCGCCACACTCTCGTCCGTGAGCCCACAGGCCTCTGATGTTGAGGGTAACAACTGTCCCCTTGTGCCCGCAGCCGACAACGAGAACAACATCACCTCTAACCAGTCGCGGTCGCCGCCCGCTGTGGTGGAGGAGAAGTGGAAACCCCAGGCCCCGAGGAACAGTGCCAACAACAGTAGGTCTCCTCCGGGCGGGAGCCGGGGGGTCTCCTGCAGGTCTGCCCCACGCACCTCCGGCCCCCACTCCCGTTGTTCCCCTCTGCCCGCATCCCCACCAGCTGTGCCTCCCGGGGTGACAGAAGCACTTTCCCATTCCCAAAGCACTTTCACACGTAAGACCTCGTAGGATCGGCAAAAGGGGGCCCGGGCAAAGGAGGTGATCTGTGTGTGAACAGAGAGTACAAACCAGTGACAGGATCAGACCTGGAATCCATTCTCACAGCTGCTGCTTTTTTAAAAAATATATATATATATATATTTTATTGATTTTTTATAGAGAGGAAGGGAGAGGGATAGAGAGTTAGAAACATCGATGAGAGAGAGACATCAATCAGCCGCTTCCTGCACGCCCCCTACTGGGGAATGTGCCCGCAACCAAGATACATGCCCTTGACTGGAATTGAACCTGGGACCTTTCAGTCTGCAGGCCGACGTTCTATCCACTGAGCCAAACCGGTTTTGGCCACTCTCACGACTTCTGTTGGTTTCTCTTTCCTGGCATTCTGGCTTCCTGTGTGTTTCTCACTGGAGATGCCTTTGTTAGCAGACATTGCTATACGGAGGAAGGGGTCAGACTAGTTTTGGCTTCAAAAGTCAGGGTGATGGGCCCACGCAGCAAGTATGTTGCACGCATACCACTATGTTCTGCTCCCACACGCATGGCAGGCATTACGAATCAATCGATCACAGAACGTCATTCTCATGAAACTCCTGTAACCCGTGTGCAAGGTGAAATGCGTTCCTAATTCCTCACACGAGATGCCGGGCGTATCGGTCTGCGGCTGGACCGAGGAGCCTCGAGCGCCGGGGTTAACCAGCTCTCTCCTTGTGTCCCCCGCCAGCCACGGCCGGCGGTCTGACGTCCAACAGCGTCATCCCCGAGAAGGAGCGGCAGAACATCGCCGAGCGGCTGCTGCGGGTCATGTGCGCGGACCTGGGGGCGCTGAGCGTGGTGAGCGGGAAGGAGTTCCTGAAGCTGGCCCAGACGCTGGTGGACAGCGGCGCCCGCTACGGCGCCTTCTCCGTCACCGAGATCCTGGGCAACTTCAACACGCTGGCCCTGAAGCACCTGCCGCGCATGTACAACCAGGTGAAGGTGAAGGTGACGTGCGCCCTGGGCAGCAACGCCTGCCTGGGCATCGGCGTCACCTGCCACTCGCAGAGCGTGGGGCCCGACTCCTGCTACATCCTCACGGCCTACCAGGCCGAGGGCAACCACATCAAGAGCTACGTGCTGGGCGTGAAGGGGGCGGACATCCGCGACAGCGGCGACCTGGTGCACCACTGGGTGCAGAACGTGCTGTCGGAGTTCGTGATGTCGGAGATCCGGACGGTGTACGTGACCGACTGCCGGGTGAGCGCGTCCGCCTTCTCCAAGGCGGGCATGTGCCTCCGCTGCTCCGCCTGCGCCTTGAACTCGGTGGTGCAGAGCGTGCTGAGCAAGCGGACGCTGCAGGCCCGCAGCATGCACGAGGTCATCGAGCTGCTCAACGTGTGCGAGGACCTGGCGGGCTCCACCGGGCTGGCCAAGGAGACCTTCGGCTCGCTGGAGGAGACCTCGCCGCCGCCCTGCTGGAACTCGGTCACGGACTCGCTGCTGCTGGTGCACGAGCGCTACGAGCAGATCTGCGAGTTCTACAGCCGCGCCAAGAAGATGAACCTCATCCAGAGCCTCAACAAGCACCTGCTCAGCAACCTGGCGGCCATCCTGACGCCGGTGAAGCAGGCCGTCATCGAGCTGAGCAACGAGAGCCAGCCCACCCTGCAGCTGGTGCTGCCCACCTACGTCCGCCTGGAGAAGCTGTTCACCGCCAAGGCCAACGACGCGGGCACCGTCAGCAAGCTGTGCCACCTCTTCCTGGAGGCCCTCAAGGAGAACTTCAAGGTGCACCCGGCCCACAAGGTGGCCATGATCCTGGACCCGCAGCAGAAGCTGCGGCCCGTGCCGCCCTACCAGCACGAGGAGATCATCGGCAAGGTGTGCGAGCTCATCAACGAGGTCAGGGAGTCCTGGGCGGAGGAGGCCGACTTCGAGCCCGCCGCCGCCAAGAAGCCGCGTGCTGCCGCCGTCGCCGCCGCCGCCGGCGAGAACCCCGCCGCTCCGGACGACGACCGGCTGGGCAAGAGCGAGGTGTACGACTACCTGCAGGAGCCCCTCTTCCAGGCCACCCCCGACCTCTTCCAGTACTGGTCGTGCGTCACCCAGAAGCACACGAAACTCGCCAGGCTGGCCTTCTGGCTCCTGGCGGTTCCGGCCGTGGGGGCCAGGAGCGGGTGTGTAAATATGTGCGAGCAGGCGCTCCTCATCAAGAGGAGGCGGCTGCTCAGCCCAGAAGACATGAACAAACTCATGTTCCTGAAATCCAACATGCTTTAAGACTCCCCGCTGCCGGACAGGAAGGTTAAAACGCCGAAGGGCGCGGTAGGAAAAGGAGACACGACACTGTCGCCAACGAAGGAGAGGAATTTTAAGTTCTAAACACTGTGGACCTCATTGTCGACGCCCCCCCCTGGAAACTTAAGTGCTTTTTTTTCCAGCGTGTGTGTGTGCGTGTGTGCGTGTGCATGTGTGTGCGCATGGGTGTGTCCGAGCACGCCGTGGGTGCTGCGGGCGCCAGGCTCTTTGGCTCACACGTGCACACACATACGACCCTGGTGCATGCCCACGCCTGCCCGCGGGCGCGTGTGCAAGAAACTGGGTGCGTCGGGAAAGCCGAGGGTGTGGGAAGGGGCAGACGCTCCCCTCGATTCCTCGGCCAGGGGCTTTGACGAAGACTTCGTTTTCAGGGGTGCAGGTTGGTGAGACGCTGATGTTGTTGCAAAGTGTTCAGGCAGCTGAGATCTGAAGTGACTTGACGCGCTCTGTCCTCAGCCCCGGGGTCCCCCTTGGCCCTTCACACCGCTCCCCGCAGCCCTCCTCCTCACCCTCGTGCGCCCCGCCCTCCCGCCCTCCCCGGCTGCCCTGCCATGGACTCTCCGAGCGGCGTCAGACGGACAGTTTCTGCACTGGACTTTGTTCTTGTTCACCTTCAGGGCATTGAGCGGCTGCCGCCAGGCTCGCCCTCGCGGGGTGTCCGGCAGCCGCCTCAGAAACACACCTATCTAGCTCCCTAAATCAGGAAAGGAGACTCTAAGAATAGAAAGCTGACTTTGGGCTTTTTAATATAAGAAGAAGAAGAAGAAAAAAGAGACGTATTTCAGAGAAGTATAGATGCTATCTCCACTCCTTAATTCTCTTCCTCACGTTTTAGCCGTACCTGGTTTTTGTTTCGTTTTGTTTCTTCTCCAGGTTTGATTTAGACTCTGCTAGGAGGCACTGAATGTCTATAACTTATGTTTCGAAGGTTGTTGGTTTTTTTGTTTTTGTTTTAATGCCTTTTTTTTTTTTGTTCCTCAAGTCACACTGTAAACTAGCTCATCTCAGTGGTATACTCGCTCTCCGAAGGTTCTCATTAGCCTTCCCTGGACAGTCCCGTGTCCGTGTATTGGAACAGCCAAGACCACGCACTTGTCTGTGCTGCGTGGAGACCAGGACCGGAGGGGGGCAGGGGGGGCCCACCGGTTCCCCGGGGGTGGGGTTCGGTGGAAGCCATAGGGACGCCTGTGGTTTCGGGACTGCTCCCGAATGTCAGCGAAAGCCCACCCTCCTGGCTCGCCGTGCCCGGTCCTGCGAAGGTCCGACTTGTATACCCAGAGTGCATTACACTACTCGCCACCTCACTGACACTCTCAGCTCAGCAGGGACTCCTGAGCTGAGCCACGTCCGTTCACGTCCGTCACACACCTCAGACCCACCGCCTGACCCCACTCTCCTCCCCAGGACCCCAGGGGTTCCGGTGGGCCCCACCCTTGATGGAGCCTCCGCCCTCCTTCCAGTACCATAGTTGAGCACGGTGCCTTGTGGGCCGCACGGTGGGTGCAGGGAGGGTGGAACGGCGCGAGGCCTCACTGAACTTGATGCTGTGAAAGATGTCTGTAGGCTTTTCTCTCCGCGGGCAGTTCCGTTTCTACACACCCAGCCCAAACGCCCAGGGGGGTCCCTCCCCTTCCCCCCCGTAAGAGGTGGTTCCACCAGGATCGGTGATGGGCCCCGGCCTGCCTCTGTGAACAAAGTGCCGGTGGTCCCCTGTCCTCCGGTGCCCGCCGCCGTGGCATGGGGAGGGCGAGACCAAGGGCTTCGGGCTGAGGGCGTCCACGCAGCTTCCGCCAGGGCACATTCTACCGTCTCAGGGGCCAGGGCCACGCCCCCCTCCCTCCTCAGAAAGCATTACTCCACTGCCAGATACCTCGACGACAGCAAGCACTGTACCCTGCCCTCTGCCAGGCCGGGCCGGTGGGCAGGTGACGCTGGTATGGAAACACTGTCCCCGGAGGCCTCGCCTGCTCGCTCTGCCTCGTGAGACCTCCCCCTCCGAGTCTCGGAGGTACCGAGACGCAGGAGAGGGGGCCGTGGGCACGTTCCCTCCAGCAAGCCATGGCCTCGGCCCCGCCCGCCCGCCACTTCCTCACCACGTCTCCAGCCGGGCTCACGCCGGCATTCGCACTGGCCGGTCACTGATGTCACTTCCCAGAGTGTCTCGGCGGACTTCGGACCTCTGGGGCCTTCGAGAAGGCGGCTGCAGGGGTGCCAAGGAGTCACCAGTACCTTCAGCTCCGGGTTCCTCCAGCTCTGCTCAGCTTGGCTCTGCTGCCGGGAACGGGCCACACCTGGGGGCAGAGGGGGTGGTCGGTGGGAACGGCCTTGCGGCCCATCCTCCCTCTCCGGGGAGCAGAGCCGTGTGCTGGTGTGGCCCCGTTTGGGGGGACCGGTTCGTTAGGAAACGGGCGTTTCGTGTTCTTGTCAAGCCATCAGAGACCGAGTCCAGATGTGCATGTAGAGTCTTTGCACCACGGGCTGTCAGCCCTCCGGAACGAAATTCGAGTCTCGCCAAATCCTAGGGACCGGGTCACGTGTCGTCCTCTGTTCTCCAGTCCCACCGCGGTTCAGTCCTCAGGACGGGCGCCGAAAGCTGTCTCCGGGGCTGCCCGACCACCTATGGTGACAAGGTGGCAGGTAGCCCTCTCTCTCTCTCACAACCTCTGGTTCCCCAGAAACTGGTGTTGCCAACAGCAAAGACACGGCACCCAGGTGCCCCTCCGTCTGCTTCCTCACGCAGGGAGTTCCCACAGGGCAGATCCTGCCGCCGCCAACCGCCTAACAACAACCCAAAGATCTCACAGGTCCAGCCGCTGGCCCCCAGCGTATAGCAATAGCCACCTGTCCGGACGCTAGCTCAGCCAAAGGATGGAGGGAGGCTCTTCCACTTGCCCTCAGGCCCCGGACCTGGCACCGACCTGCGGAAGGGTCTTGTCTCCTGCTTCCTTCTCCTCCAACAGCGGTGGGGCTTCCCAGCCCAGGCCCGGCAGCTGGCAGACCAGGGACCCGTCCTGTCCTGTTCGGGGCAGCTCCGGATGTTCGCCCGCTGACTTGGACACAACTCGTCTCAAGCCATGTGATTCCCAGGACGGCATACACGGACCCAAGAGAAGACTGCGGTCTGAGGCTTCACCATCCGAGCCCAAGCCTAGGACCCTGCCTCGTGGGTGGTCCTCAGATTTGGAGCCGCGGTGCCATCCCAGTCATCATGAGTGGGTGCTCCTGTCCCGGCAACCTCCTTCTTTCCCTGCGCCTGGGTCAGCCAGCCGGGCCTCCCCCGGGTGGTAGTTAGAAACCAGGGAACAAGAGGGAGGGCCACCGGCTGCGTCTGCCTCCAGCCCACCTGGCAGCCTTGTGCTGGGCCTTCAGAGTGGCTCTTGGCTGGGAAAGGCCGGATGGCACTCTGAGGAGTGTGGGTCTCCATCCGGGATTCCAGGAAGGACGGTTTACACCAGGTCCAGGGGCGGCCCGAAGTTCTCGCCTTGGGTTTACTCCTGCCCTGCGCTTTCAAGATACACCGGTCGGGAGAAATTGCCGGGCAGAGTTCCACTGTGGAGCCTGGCGTGCAGGAGGCTGCTTGCCTCCTCCTGGACCTCGACGGGGCTCCTGGGAGAGCGAGTGGGCCCCTGGAGGGATGTCGAGGACACAGCGCATGCTCTCTGGGCTCCATGGGGTCACGAGGAAGGTTAGAAATGGAGCTGCGATGCGGATGGAGAAGAAGGAGGACCCGTGAGGAATGGCCCAGAGGGGACAGGCCCTGGATGTTGTCATCGTGATGGACACGCTGGCAGAGATGGGAAGAGGAAGTGCATAGGGCTCCTGGCCCCTGGAGCTGGACTGAGTTCATGGCTATACCCTGGCCTCGGGCACAGGTCAGCGCCCGTGTCCCCGGGATGTACCTGAAGGAGGGCCCCCAGGCGGGCCGCTGCTGTAGACAGAACCAGGAGCTGCCAGGGAAGGCTCCGCCGTCCCTTGGAGACGGGAGGCGAGGGCTCCTGACTCAGCCCGGCCTGCCCTGGCCCCGCCCCGGGTCCACCTGGGCCGGCGGAGGATGGGCTGGGGCTGCCCCTCTTCACTGTGGCTAACGTTTGCTAGGCCAGTTATGGCGAACCAATGATACGGTGTTTTCCCTCCCCCGCTCCCCTCCTGGCTCCCCGCTCAGGATTTTTGGAGGATTTGATGGTTTCTCTTCTGCTCTCATTTGGGTTTGAGGATCGTCGTCAGCGGAGGCCTGCCTTTCCCCGAAGGGCCCTGTGCTTTCCTTGCGAAAAGGCACCTGCTCTCACGTGGAGGAGAGTGAAGGTCCTGATGGTCTATTCATGTCCCCGCCGCCGCCGCCGCCGCCGCTGCCGACACCGCCGCCACCACCACCACCACCACCACCACGGTGTCGCGTTCAAGATTCAGCTCCTGTTCCCGGGAGGATCCGCTGGGTTTGCAGTTGGGCGTCAGCATCGGACCCCGGAGGGTCCCACCCACCCACTGGGCACCTTGACTCTTCAAAACCAAAGTTCCTTACAGGGGCACAGCCCAGCCCTGACTGCAACCTCAGGGCCCGGGATCCCTGCGGCGCTTCCTGAAGTCCAGGCTGGCAGAGACCTGGGCGTCTGAGACTTCCTCCCACACACAACCCAGGTGCCCGCCAGTCCCGGCCAGGGACCCCCTCCCTCGCTCCCTCTCGCCCAGCTGGGGCGGCTGGGTTCTCAAGCAGTGGGCAAGCTGGGGGAGTGGCCGGAGGCTGGGACTCACCACCGTCCCAGAGACAGAGGGACTGACGGCTCGGACCCAGCGGGCACCGTGCCCCGGGCCACTCGGATCCCCAGCATCAGGAAACCATTTTGTACAACCACCCGTAGCAGAGATATTTTTTCAAAGGTATAAATTATTTTCAGTTCTCTTGTGACCCGACCTTTGTCTCCCCCTCCCTTCCCTCTCCTTCCCCCTCCTGCCCCCAACTTCCCGTTGGTGATTCTTTCACATCAGGTAAAAATCTTGAAAAAGCCTTGGTGCCCCTCCCTCCCACCAGGCCCCCCGCTCGGTCACCACGTGCGCGCACCCCCATCCTTTCTCAGTAGTGAAGACGTTCTAGGCAATACCATAGGCACATCTGACTGTGTGTCTCTCTCTCTCCGAGTGCAAGAAACTCAAAGTCATCTTAAAAAAAAATAAAATGGAAAAAAAAAAATCCAAAAAAAAATTTACAAAAAAGAAAAAAAGCAAACACACAAAAAAAATATCTTTTTTAGGCCAGAGTTTTCTACAGGTATTAATGAATATTTTTCTTAATCCTTATAAGTTTTATGTGTTTAATATTTCTTAATACCGGTAGCATTAATTTATACTTTTGTAGCAACACAATATTTTTATAAACAGCCGGCGCTTGGCTCAAGTCTCCACGAGGGGTTTCTGCAGGGCCAGTCTTGGGACCCTGTGTACCATGTACTGTATTTAAAAAAAAAAGAAAAAATTACCCAGTGTCCCCCTTGCTGTGTTCATTCCCAAAAGACGTCGTTGGCGATCTCTCCTGTGATGTGGGTCCCACAGCTCTGCAGGGGGTCGCGTTGCATGGGGGTTGCGTTGACGGTTCTCGTGTGATGTGTGAGCTCCCCCCTTTTCCCCCCTGAGACCAAACTTGTGGGTTTATTTAAAGGGTTTTCTGTTTGTCCTTCGGGTTTTTATTTTTTATTTTTTCCGTTTCACTCCGGTTGGGTCCCTGGTACCGTTTCTCC
>PVJN01011655.1:0-53521 GCA_004026805.1 Lasiurus borealis
CCAATGTTTCTCTGACTCCCTGGCTTCCACACTACAGCCTCAGGAACCAAGTGGAGACCTCAGCCTGGCTCAACACAAGGACTCCAAGTTTTAAGCTCAATTAGATTCTCCATTTGCTGCTTGACCCTTGATCTCTTAAGTAGTGTCTACACAACCTCAAAACAACTTATCAGTTGAAACTGAAAATTCAGCCAGTCATTACCTAGAGAACTGTGCTCGAAATCTTTGGACTGGTTTGAAAGGATTGATTAAATTGACCAGATGTTTTCCTTTCATTTTGGCATGGCCTTGGGTATATATCTAGTTATGGCACTAGAGCCTGAGGGAAGGGGGAATGACAAATGAATGTGCATTTTTAAAACCCAGAGTTTGATGGCCTGCATTAAATTAAAATGAGTACGCTAGGTTTCTGCAAACCAAATCTACGGAAAGAAACTCCTCCCTGGTGACATACCCTCTATTAATAACAAGTATAATTCACAGGGCACTTTGCAGTTTATAAGGCAGTTACACATACATTATTTCCTTGAAACTCAATGCAAAATAAGATCTTATTTTCCTTATTTCACAATCAAGAATCAATATTCTTTCACCCATTAGAATCACTTCCCTCTGGTATCTATATATGCATAAAAGCCAAGCAACCAGAATGGCAGAACGACCAGTGACTATGGTGTGCACTGCAGCAGCCATCCAGTCAGCCCCTGAAAATGTCCGCTGCTCCTCCCCCCAGCCAGGCCCTGCCCCAATTATCCTGCCACACCCTCAATCAGCCCCACTATCAGGGGCAGGGCCAGCCAACTTCTCCCTGATGGCCTGGCCCAAATTGGCCCTCATCAGGGTAGGTCTAAAGGACTTTACCTGTGCACAAATTCGTGCACCAGGCCTCTAGTAACCTATATAAATTTTGGCCTTCTTGACTTGTATGCATGCAAATAAGCATAACCAATGGGCACAAGACACTGGGGGGTTAGGGCATGCATGGGAGTGGGGGGGGGTAATGGGAAAATATGTACACAGGTAATATATTAATCAAAATAAAATAAATAAATAAATTTTGGCCTTCTTGTGCCTATCTATCATCAGCTCAACTCTTGGGATCTGAGATTCTGGGATCATTCAAACCCAAAAGAAAGCAAATCTGTCTTCAAAAAAATATTTTACAAAAATTTGTAATCACGATGACACAGTAAGGTCAAATTTGGGTGGACCTCTCTTCTTCCACATGTAGATAATATGGATTTTAGAAAACATTTAAACATAAATAGCTTGACTTGAAAACCCGATAAACATTCCCATGTGTTATAAAGAAATAGAAAAACAAAGGGTGATAGTGAGCAGGATTGAATAGGACTGGAGTCTCAGGGCAGACAGTAGCAGCTGGGGACTCCACTCCTGAAGATGGTGAGCACACAAAGTATTCTTTGTGAGACTGAGGACCACATCTGGGTTTATCCCTAATGCTGCAAGCAGAGTGTTGCCCCTTTATTTCCCCAACTCCCTCCACTTTGTTCTTAAAAAGAGACTTTAAAAACTGGGTATAGAGTATTTTCAGAGCAGTGAAACTATGATGATGGATACATGTCATACATTTTCAAACCCATAGAATATCCATTGCCCAAAGGGAACCCTAATTACTAATTCTAATGTAAAGATTCAGGCTGATAATGGTGTATTAATGTAGGTTTATCCATTTGTAGCAACTGTACCACTCTGATGGGGAATGTTAATAATGGGGAAAGCTATGCATATGTATGGGGGGGTGGTCTATAGGAAATCTCTACATTTTCCATTCAATTTTGCTGTGAACCTGAAACTCCTCTTTTTAAAAGTCTACTTTTAAAAAGTACTGCTGAGATCTCCCTGGGGCTGTGCTTATTTTGAATGGAGTTCTGGGAGTTTCAAGTTGGCTGCAGGAGAACCCAGAGGCAGTCTCTCATAACCAGGAACTAATCAAGCCAACCACTGACCTGGCTAGGTCAAATGTTGCTTAGAGACAAATAAGATGAGACTTCCCATCTTCTTTGCTGGCTACTCCACCTCTTACCAATCACTAAATATTGGAGATTCCAGGGCTGTATCTGCAGCCTCATTGGGCTCCATCTACACTCACCCCTATAACATTCTTATAACTTAAGGTTTCCCAAATTTATGCTCACAGTAGTCTTGACCTGCTACTCTGAGCTCTGATCTCATATAAATAAATTCCATGAAGACAGAGACTCTGTCTTAATTCATCTGTGCATTCCTCATGGTATCTAGGGCAAGACTGAGACAGTGGCCTCAGTGAGAGGTGCTGCATTAAATTCTCTGCTTTCTAAACCCAAAGGCAAAAGTGGAGATTGGTCATGCAGGACTCATTTCTCTGGGCCGTAGTTTCATTTTCATGATGCCCATGGGTGATGTGTCCTCATGGCATTCCTAAAAAGTCTGTCCACCTTTGCTCCCACATGAATGCCATGTTTATCCCAACCTTGACCACAATACCATCACCAACACAATTAGGAGAATTGGGACTTTCAGATCTCACACAACTAGAAACAAAAACAACAGAAATCATTCAGCTCAATCAGAATCATTTCTAGAATAAATCCAAAAGAGTCCTGGGATAAGATATAAAGGATGAAGCAGAGACAGTTGGTGTAACTTACAACTGGAACAGTTACCCATTGTGGTTGGTAGCCTCTAAAAGAACCAACAATCATCTCCCCTGTCTGGTTTTCACACTTTCGTGTAATCACCTGAGTATGGATGGATTTGTTGACTCACTTTGAATAACTAGAATGTGGCATAAATAACAGTATGTCATTTCCAATTATAAAAAGACTAATGCTTTCTTTGGGGGCTCTCTTTTGCTCTCTCAGCCAACTGCCACATGGCAAGGCACGCCTGTGGTATGGACCTGAGGCCTGCCAAAAGCTATACCAATAAATGTAAAGCAGATACTCCCTGAGTTGAACCTTGAGCTCTAGCTGACAACTTGACTGCAATAAGGGACCTTGAGCCAGAATTGCTGGCTAAGCTTTTCCCAGATTCCTGACCCACTTAGAAACTGTCAGATAATAAATGTTTGCTATTTCCAGCTGCTATATTTTGGGGTGGTTTATAATGCAGCAATAGATCACTAATATTCCAATTTTAACATGCATTGACCCCACAAGCTCTGAATACCAATTTAACTGTTTCCCACAGTTGTTCAGGATGTTACATGCACATTCAACTATTCCACATACATTCGAATTCAGTCATTTATGCATACGTTGGTATTTCATTCACATCTAGATGCTACACATCAAAGATTCATTTAAATGTACACAAAAGATTTTAGATGCTGCCTTGCCCAGGAAAAAGTAGTCTGAAGCAAATCTTATGTGTCAACACTTTACTACCAATATAATCCCAGGGCTATCATGATCAGGGGGAAAAAGGAAGAAAGGTCAGGAAGGACGAGACAAATACTAGGTAGTATGTTACAGATCTGGCTACAGCTTCACAAACAACACAGCCACTTGCTTAGTCACACCGGAAATCTCTAGAAAGGCCATATGGAGTCATGGCACCTGGAATGATCCATTAGGGGGAGTGAGAGAGTCATTTATTTGTTGGTTCTGTCCTGTCTCCTGTCTCTCCTTGATCAGATTCCTTCCAATGGGGTGTTAAAACCACCCTTCACTTCCAGGTGGTGTTATCTAGCTCCTCCCAGCCTCCACTGGGGAAACCAGTCTGATGGTGTGGTCTACCGCTTCCCTAAAACCAGACAGAGGGCAGCAAAAGCCTCTGCATGGGGGTCAGGTCACTCCTGGGCACTGGACCTGTTGTGGCTACCACCATGGCAGACGTTACAGAAACCTTGCCAAAGTCCGGTACGCACTCAGGGGGCTTGAAACAGATGGCAGCATTAGGAGATGAGGTGACAGAGAGCAGCTGGGGTTCTTTGTTGATCAGACAGCCAAGAGCTAGAGGAGCAGGTGAGGCTGAGCAAATCGGAGGGGAGTATAAACTGGGTCTGGAACAGACCTACTCACAGGTCATCACCCACTCATTGGGAAGCTACTTTTATATTTGAATTGTATATGAATATATGCATATTCAGGTGTTATCCGTATTGACTCAGATTTATTATTTGTCCCCTGAATGCTCCGACGTGAATTTGTCCCCTGAATGCTCCCTCTGAATGCAGAGAGGAGCCAACCTATACAGTTCTGCAGCTCTGAGCAGTTTTGTATCGGGGAGGCATCCTTATTTCTCGGGAGTATTCCACTTGCCCGGAAACTTAATATCCTTTAATTCCATTGTCTGGTTTCATATCATGATGTCACCAAGAGTGCAGGAGATTGGGAGCTGACTCAGGATGAGATTGCAACTGTGACTGGAATCGGAGCTACAGAGGGCTCTGGAGCTGGGACCGTCCTTCAAGGTTGTCTCCAAAGAAGCCAAAAGGCCCAGACTTTGTATGCCTGTGTCAGCCAGTCATCCACAGGCCACACCCTGAGAGGCATGTAACCTTGGACACAGTAGTTCCCTGCTGCCAAGAGCAGATCTCAGCAAGAGATGCCACTCTGAGTCTTTGCAGCCAGTATTCCTGGTGGCCAGAGGATGGGCTCATTAGTGCGAAAAGGGATCTCGATAGAATGCCAAGGTATCCAGTCTAGTGTGCTACCATCTGGACTAAACTTCTCATGTGAAGATTTACAACTTAATCTAACTCTGGTTTTCTTCCAAAATGAAGGAGGAATTAGATTCATCCTAGACTTTTTCCCAGAGTCAAAAAGGCTTCCAATTAGATTCCCAAGACTGGTTTAGAATGATCACATGAGGCTTTTCTTTTTCTTTTCTTCCTTCCTTTCTTTTTTTGTTGTGTTTTTTGTTAGTTTTTTGTTATTGTTGTTAATCCTCAACCAAGGATATTTTTCCAATGATTTTTAGAGAGAGTGGAAGATAGGGAGACAGAGAGAGAGAAACATCAATGTGAGAGAGATACATCAATTGGTTGAATCCCGCATATTCTCCTACCAGGTCCTGGGACTGAGCCTACAACCGAGGTATGTGCTCTTAACCAGAGTCAAACCAAAGAGCCTTCGGTCTGCTGTCCGACACTCTAACCACTGGGCCAAACCAGTTAGGGCACATGAGGCTTCTTTTTAGGCTCAGACGATTCCCTGATTCACCAGAGTAACAGCGACGGGAGCCAAACCACAGGTAACTCCAACTTCTAGTAACCTTTTCATTTACAAACACTCAGATTCAGCTTTCTTAACCTCTATGACTGGATTTCCTTGCCCTTCCTGAAGCAAAGGGCAAACCCAGCTGATTGCTCCAGATCAAGAGAACATGGCCCTGTTGCCTCCTTGAATCTAAAAAAAAAGTAGTAGGATAAAATAAAATAGTCTCACTTTAGGTCAGGAAATCTCACAACCTCTCCACCCCACCCCCACCCCAAATGTGACCAAACCTTTTGTGATCACTCTTCTTCACCTCCCTCTATGCTGGCACTATGCTGCAGAATCCTATCTCTGTGCTCACGTGCTCAAACTGCTTACTTACCAGGCCCCCAGGGCTCCAAAGCCAGTGCTTCTCCAAGTGCAGTCTGAATGCTTTGAGTCTGACTCAATAGGGAATGGGCCCCTGTCCTGGTTTTCTTTCCAGAGCAGCTGTTTTGTTTGTCGTTTGTCAGCGGTGGTTTTACACACTGGTCTTAATGT
Organism: Lasiurus borealis; assembly: GCA_004026805.1. Taxonomy (NCBI): domain Eukaryota; kingdom Metazoa; phylum Chordata; class Mammalia; order Chiroptera; family Vespertilionidae; genus Lasiurus; species Lasiurus borealis. The sequence continues at coordinate 5,703 of PVJN01011655.1, forward strand.
AAGAGGTTTTCAGAAGTTGAAGAAAATAAGTTTGAAAATCTCTCTTCTTTTTTTTTACATTTTATTGATTTTTCACAGAGAGGAAGGGATAGAGATAGCTAGAAACATCAATGAGAAAGAAACATCAATCAGCTGTCTCCTGCACATCCCCCACTGGAAATGTGCCCACAACCAAGGTAAGTACCCTTGATCGGAACCGAACCTGGGACCCTTTAGTCCACAGGCCGATGCTCTATCCACTGAGCCAAACCCGTTTCTGGCTAAAAATCTCTCTTCTTATTCAACATTCAAGTGTTTAACATGAATGACCTCAATCTGACTCCATTTCAGTAACTAGGGTCCTCTTTCAGAGCACACACTCCCATCTAACACTTACTACTTTCCCACTTGAACTTAAAAAAAAAAAGGGCTTTAGCAGTATCTAGCTGGCATTATGTAATCTTTTCTTTTTCCATCCTGTTCCCTTTACAGTTGTGATCTATTATAATAAGCAGTACTTGCTTATTATAATAGCATAATGTTTTGATCTTAAATAAATACATTTCAATTCTTTAAATGAACAAACTGAAAGAAAACTATTAAATCATAGAGGAGGTGCATAAAGTTATGGCAAAGATCATGAAGGTGATACAGGGATGAATGCATCCTCTGTGGGCAGTTATCTCTTGCTGGGTATCCCATCTGTGGTCTATCAGCACCATCATCCAAACATAGCACAGCGAGAGTTCTTCACCTTATTGTGAGTAAGAACCAGAGAATCTAATTCAATATGTTGAATATGAGGTCCAGGAATCTACATTCTTAACTGGCACCTCAGCTTGTTCTGGTGTTTGATGATCCCTGCCCCAGAATATGAATTCTCCAGTCCACCAGACCAGAGCCTCTTAAGGACAAAAATCATCTCTCACTCATACTTACCTATGTCAGGCACATAATCAGCTCTCAAATAAATGTTTGGGGAATAGTGCCAGGCAGATAGGGCAGAAAATCCATGAAATCAGAAATGTCAAGGCCTTTCCATTATACAGATAGGTAATTAAGCTCAGGGACATTGAATTCCTTGTGTTCGACCGTTGGCTAGTGAGCAGCAGAGATACATTGAAGGCCAAATATCTGGGCTTCTGGTCAGCGTTCTTTCTTCAGAGTCCTAGACCACTGTCTCTGGAGTTGGCAGGCCTCCCAGAACTGGAGCAGGAGTTGACAAGAACTTAGAAGATCCTGGGCATATATTCAGTTAGTTTGATCCATTTCATTCCAATGTAAATGTAAGTCCTGAATTTTGCAAAAGTATAAGGAATACTAAGTAAGAAACCTGGGTAGGGTCTGCATGACTGAAGGAAAAAGAACAAGTCTTTTCTAAGGAGTCAGTTGCAACCTCTTTGAATGCAGATGTCAGGCCTAAATGCACCCTGGAAACAAATGAATAAAACGCTTTAGTCACATAAGAAAGTTGTACCCCTCCCCATTGTGGAGAATGTGAGGGCCTAGCTGGCCATCTTCATGTCCCTTATGTTATTGCCACAATAAAAAGGTTTGCTCTAGATGAAGAGAACACTGGCCTGTGAGAAATGATGGCATGAGAGCAACCCAATGGATTCAAAAAAGAACAAAAATTTTACAGGAAGGAACATTTCAGCAGCCCAGTTAAGAATAGTGGACCAGGAATTAGAGATGAACCCACTTGTCAAAAGATAAATAAGAACAGATATGAAGAACTGACATGCTATTCCTAGTCTATGATCTTTAGTACACTAATAGGAAAAACTACAGTAACAAGTCTTACTCTGAAATGTGGCCTAGCTTCCCCTGTCTTATAAGAAAAAATCTTGGTTCTGCACAGCATGAGCTGAAATGGGCTGGAGAAAGCCACAAGCATGAAGCAAAGTGGAACTGAGGTTCCCCATTCTGATGCAAAGAAGCACATGGGGTGGGTGTCAGAGAAGCCAAAGTCAAGTGAAAGGCTCTCAAGAACAGTGATCAGGTGCAGGAGGCAGGAATGGGAGCCAATCTCTGAGGCTCTGGTATGATCTGCAGGGAGACTTGAGGCCTCCAGTGGTTACCACAGGCTGTGGACTGGGCCAACCATTCCATACACCATGTTAGTTCACCCAGTTATAGCGAATCACTTGGCACACCAGCAAGCTGAGTGGAATGTTACTTATATTTGACTTTTTGTCAATCAGAGACCTGGCAGGAAATGGGTGACTCCAACTCCAATCTGCTCTCTCCTCTTTTTGCCCTCCAAGTGAATATCTTTTACTACACTAAATCTAGTAATCAATTGTCACCATGCAAATGTATCACAATATTATTGACTACATATTCTCCTTCACCTTTTTTACCCTCATGCTGCTCCTCTCACAAGAACCAAGAACTAGTATAATGAATATTATAATTATCTTTAGTCTCAATTTAAGGAAGCTCAATTTAAGATCCAATATGGTGGTAGAATAAGGGAATGTTACATTCACCTCTGCCCAGGACCAAACTGGAATTACAACTAAATTATAGAACACTAATCCTGAATAACCAACAAAGGACTAGCTGAAGAAAAGTCTTATGACCAAGGATTTACAGAAGAAACCACATCAATACTGGTAGGAAGGGTGAAGATAGGAAAAGGGCTGGCCCCACTCAGATGGGTGGCGGCTGAGATTCCAGAGGGATAGTTCAACTTCAGGGGGTTTCCCTTGTGAAGTGTGGGGTCTCAACCCCAAGCTGAGATCCCCAGCCCAGAGTACCAACTCTCAAAGCCCAAAGTGAGTAGAAGGGGAAAAAAAAAAAAGATCAGAGCAGAAATGTTAAAAAAATAGAGTAAAAAAACACACAAAAGAATATACTATATATGTCCCCATTTCCCTCCACTGACCTCTTCTAGCCCCCCACTCTGTCCCCCTACTACCTACCCCTTACCCCCGCCCCACCTCTCCACCTCCCCACTTCCCTACTATATCCCAGGCCTTCACCACCCTATTATCTGTGTCCATGGGTTATGCATATATGCATACAAATTCTTTGGCTGATTTGGTTAATTTCTTTCCACCCACCCTCCCTTCCTCACCTGGGTGAAAGGGGTGAATGGATTAAGCTTTTTAAAGAAATAATCATCTGCCAAGACCGGTTTGGCTCAGTGGATAGAGCGTCGGCTTGCAGACTGAAAGGTCCCAGGTTCGATTCCGGTCGGGGGCATGTACCTTGCTTGCAAGCATATCTCCACTGTGGGGCATGCAGGAGGCGGCTGATCGATGTCTCTCTCTCATCGATGTTTCTGACTTTCTATCTCTCTCCCTTCCTCTCTGTAAAAAATCAATAAAAAATATATATATTTAAAAAAATAATAATCATCATCCACAGACTACAGCTTGCCAATTACCAGAGGAAAAGGGGGGTAAGGGGAGTTAAGAAAGGGAATAGGGGGTGAATGGTGATGGAAGGAGACTTGAGTTGAGGTGGAGAACATACAATACAATATACAGATGATGTATTACAGAATTGTACATCTGAAACCTATATAATTTTATTAACCAATGTCACCCCAATAAATTCAATACAATTTTTTTTAAAGGAAACAGAGGTTTGCAGTTGGGTGGGGGCCTTTTCTCCTCCAGGTGGCTTGCTTTATCAGAAATGGGACAGAGCCTCCCACCTGCACGACCAGCATTGTTCCCAATGCCCCAGCCAGTGAGAGCCCTCTGGAAGTGTGGTGAGGCCCTGGAGAATGCACGTGCAATGCGCTCTGACCGCTCAAGGGTTTTCCCTCTTGGTCTCCTGAGCCTGGCTGTTCCACTCTATTTGTCAGTAGCTTCGGACCGAAACTGACAGGCTGGTGGGGGAGCTGGAGCAGAGCAGGCTGGGAGCCCACCGGAGGGAAGGGGAGTGGAGGGGGAGGGGCCCAGGCAAGAGGAAGAACTGGGATGGAAAAATCCCAGGTGACTGTGGAAGAGATAAGAGAAAAAACATCAGAATGAAGAGAGGGAAACAAAGAGAGAAAATTTGGACAGCTGAGGAGACACAAAACATGCATAAGCCTTTATGAAAGAAAAAAAAAGAATGGACTGATGATGATTCATGTATTAATTATTAACAAACAAGTAGCACTAATGAATAGCATCATTAAAGGGCATTTTGTGAATATTAATGTGTAGTTACATTCTAAATAAGGGTCTAAATCAGTGGTTCTAAACCTTTTTAATGCTGCGATCCTTTAAAATAGTTCCTTATGTTGTGGTGACCCCTCAACCATAAAATTATTTTTGCTGCTACTTCATAACTGTAATTTTGCTACTGTTATGAACCGTAATGTAAATGTCTGTTTTCCAATGGTCTTAGGTGACCCTGCTGTAGAGCCTAAGACTATCGGAAAACACAGATATTTACATTACAATTCATAACAGTAGCAAAATTACAGTTATGAAGTAGCAACAAAATAATTTTATAATTGGGGGTCACCACAACATGTGGAACTGTACTAAAGGGTCATGGCATTAGAAAGGTTCAGAACCACTGCTCTAAACAATGCTCTCCCCTTGGCCAGGCAATATCCTTCCAATCTTTTAACAACCACCACCTTCACCAAAACCCCTCACAACTCTGATTCTGTGTCTGCCATAGTCTGTATCTTTAAACAAAACACTGTTAAAAGTAATTTCTTACATTTATTTTTACTATCTCCCTGCACTACAGCATATGCTTTACAAAGCCATGGATTTGGGGGCATTTTGTATACTGACATGAACACGTACCTGATATACCATAGGTGCTCAATATATACTGTGTGTTGAAAAAAATACTACTACACATGAAAGAGCTGGGGGCTTCCTTCAAAGTAGGATTGTACTCTTCAATCACATGTTTCTCTCTCTGAGGACTTTAAAGGGAGAGGATGAGAACTTCAGCTCAGCTGAGAGCTCTGCCTTTCCTTCTAAGCAGGCTTCTGGCTGCAGAGAAGCTGGAGCTGAGAGCTCCTCACAGAGCTCCTGGCCACTACCCTGGAGCCTCTGAGCCCAGGGCAGCATCCTGCCACACCAGCACATAATCAGTCTCAGAATGAAAGGCTCTAACCCTCTCCTTCTACAGATATAGACTTTGGATCAAGTGAAGTAGAGTGAGTGAGCTTTCCACAGTGAGCTCGAGTCCTCTTTCCTCTCTGCTGATACACAGGGCTTTGTTAGTAGGTGGCCCATGGCCCAGCTCTTGGCAAAATGCCAAAGAGAGAGGATACTCTGGGGCCTCACAGTTTGGGTTTTCTATGTTCTTGTCCCACTTCACAACTGCACAGGTCTGTCCTTACTCAACCTTCCTGGAACCAAGACACACGTACTCAATGATCCATTCAGTGAGTGCATTTGGCCCAGCAGACAAAACTTCCATTTGGATTTCTCTAGGGGAGGAGGCTCTGGCAGTAGTGTTTTAGTTTTGGGGGAGCTGAGTAGAAATGTATTTTGTAGAAGAGGATAACCTTATCCCAACTCTAATATGTGTGAGTTTTGTTTTGTTTTGTTTTGTTTTGTTTTGTTTTGTTTTGTTTTGTTTTGTTTTGTTTTTTCTAAAGAGCTTGCAAGGATTTGAAACTTACATGACAGAGCTGAAGTTCCAATTCAATGGGAGGAAATGACTGGCCCAGCATCTCTCTGTGAGTCAGGGCTTTGGGAGTACAGATGTCCCCATTCTTGTCTCTCTACCTGCTAATTTACCTTTCTCTCCGTTATCATCACACCTTGGGTAGGGAAGAGCCATATTTACAAGAAAAATTTCAGGCAGTTTTTTCCCTAGATCCTTTCAGATCGAAGTAAGCCAAAGATATAGGAGCCGGTTCTTATCTATACTTTTTCAAATGAGTGAACCACAGCATCAGAGGTTGTCAGTAGAGAACCTGGAGCAAGAAATAAGAAGCCCAATGCTTAAAATATGCCACAATGAATTTTATTGGTTGAGCACCTAATATTTGCCAAGCATTTTCCAATTATTCATCCTCTGACACAATCCACACAGCAATCCTGAGTCATAGGCTCAGAGACATTAAATACCCTGCCAAGTATCACACAGCCAATAAGTATCAGAGCTGGCATTCAGACTGAGCACTGCAGGACACTAGAGCCCACACATTTATTTGCTCCTTGAAATGCCACCTCCCTAAGATCCTAGGTGTGGTAAGCACAATGGAGCGAAGGACCAGCCTCCTGTCTGCCTTCAGGAGGATGGCTCTGGTCATGCTGAGGCTGCCCTCTCCATGAAGTCCTTTCCATCCCACATTTCCAGGTTAGGTTTTTCACAGCTTCTGTTGCCATGGCATTGGGGGCTCTCAACAGCATTTGAAAACCCAGAAGAGGAAAATAAGAAGACTCGAGCTCTTCGATTTGAGAGCTGACCAGTTCTTTGAAAAGATAAACTAAATCTGGTCCTTGAATCAGGATTACAAATAGGAGACAGATAATGGCACTTTTAAGCTTTGGAGTTATTTAGCTCCAAGAAGTTCAGTTCACTTTTCAGATGTGGACTCTTTCTTCTCCACAGGCTCCAGCAGGAGCCCAAGAAAGAGATGGGACAATTCCCTGTAGGTTTGAGACTAGAGGGAGATTGATGGCCCTGAACCATGTGTCTGAACTTATTCCTTTTCATGTCTCTCATCGCTGGTACTGTCACATGTATGTGGAAATTTATGAGGGCCATGGTTTGCTCCACCAAATTTAAAAGATCAAGAAATAAACGTGCTGTAAGGTTTGTGGACTATTAGGGGTGAGAGGCATATTACTGTTTCGAATTCTGGACAGAAGCCCAGAGAGATTAAGCTACATGAAGGAGTTTCTGCTACCTGCCCTCCTAGATATTGGGACTATCTTTCTTGCTGCAGGGAGAAGCAGTTTACACTCTCCGTCTAGAATGCTTGGAAATATTCTATCTGTCACTCAGTCTCTTAGGTGTTTGGTTTTTCTCCATGACTCTACTTGCTCTTAGTGAGTTGGGATTTAGTAGAAAGAAAATGCCCTTTGGAATTAGGCAGACTTGAGTTTGAAGCTCAGCTCTTCCTCCATTGAATAGATGTTTGATTTTGGACAAGTTAGTATTCTCTCAGTCTCAGAGCTGAGAACAGTCTGGATTGACCCATTCGAAAGCCACCATTCTTTGATTTCCTGTTGTAGTTTGCTTAACATACCGTGTCAAAAATTCTAGCTCCTTGCTTTATGCTTCACTATCCCCGCACTTGCATTTCGAATGTTTTTAACATTCAGGTTTGGATCCCACATCTCAAATTCACAAAGTTTTTCTAGTTAGTATGGTTAAAGTCTTGTGGGCCAGTTCTCAATACAGAGGGATCTGTTGGGAGTTCTGTAACAGGAACACATAGCAATTTCCAGTGGCTAAGCTGCTCACTGATGAAAGAAAGGGAGACAGAGCCCTTGCTTTTGTAAAATGTGTTTTTTAGTAACCAATTTTTCCATTTGAAGGTGAGACAAAGGATGTTAATTATTGTTTGTTTAGTCATCTGTGAATCCGTGCTCTCAGTTCTCAGCTCTCAGCACAAATTGCAAAGGAAATTTTATTTGACATTTTCAACAGTCCTAAACTTGGGCAGCACTAAATAAAGAAGAGAAAAAAAGGCCTAAAAGTGCAATAGTAGAACTTTCTATCCCAATCAGTGCATTCCAAAATTGAGCACAATAGATACTAGTAAACAGGAATTCATCCTCATATTGAAACTAAACCATCTATTTACCAGTCTTGTCAAAATCAGTCTTAGCCAGAACCGGTTTGGCTCAGTGGGTAGAGCTTCGGCCTGTGGACTGAAGGATCCCAGATTCGATTCCGGTTGGGGGCATGTACCTTGGTTGCAGGCACATCTTCCAGTGTGGGGCATGCAGGAGGAAGCTGATCGATGTCTCTCTCTCACCGATGTTTCTGACTTTCTATCCTTCTCCATTCCTGTCTGTAAAAAATCAATAAAATGTATATTTTTTTTAAATCAGTCTTATAAGTGAATAGGACTTGGCAGAGGTGGAGAGGAGGAGCTAATCTTACCTAATAATAGACAAACATGTTAATTGACCATACCTCCACTAAGCCTATAGCCAATCGGAGTGAGTATGCAAATTAACCCAACATACTGGCAATTAATTTGCATACATAGGCACCCAGTGCCTGCATCCTGGGACATCCTGGCACCCAGGTCACTCTGAGGTAGGCCCCTGTGGGACCTGAGCAGTCTGTGAAGGGCCTGAACCAGGAGGCTCCTGGGCAGGGCCAACCCTGCGATCAGAGTCCAGGGAGCAGGGGAAGAGCTAGTGATCGGAGGGAGCTCAGGGTCCCCTACTAGGCCGAAAGCCTTGGCCAGAGCCAGCCATTGGAGGGAGCAATGGCAGAGCCAGCCATTGGAGGGAGTTGGGGGTCCCCTGCCCAGGCCTAAAGATTTGGCCAGAGGCTTAAGGCCTGGGCAGGGGTGGAGCCAGCGATCAGAAGCTATTGACAATCGTTGCGAACTACAGAGGAAACACTTTTTCTGACTGCTTATTGGCTAAACTCCCTGTATGCCATTGCTAATATTCTTAGTAACTTCGATAATAAGAATCCAAAAAGGTGATCTAGGGTTTTTCCACCACACTTCTGGAGAAAAAAACAAAGGTCCACTGCTGGAGAGCTAAGAAATGTCATATCCTGCAGGTTTGGCTCAGTGGATAATGCCTCGGCCTGCCAACCACATGACCTGGGTTCATTTGTGTTCAAGGGCATGTACCTAGATTGCGGGCCCCTCCCTGGCTGGGCCCAGGTCAGGCTCTTGTAGGAGGCAACCAATCCATGTGTTCCTCTCATTTTGATGTTTCTCTCTATCTTTCCCTTTCTCTTCCATGTTCTCTAAAAGTCAATAGAAACATATCCTAAGGTGACGATTAAAAAAAAGAAAAGAAAGAAAGAAATGTCATATCCTATGAAAGACACATCTTGAAAATGCCTAAAGAAAGTTGTCATTTTTTCATGGTGAAGGGACTGGAGTTCGTGTTGATGAAACCATCTTGGTGGCTGTGGTGATTGGCAGTGGCTGCACCAGCGGGGTAATGGGACTGGTGCCTTCCTCTGATCAGCCCTGTCGCCTCCCACAAAGAGAGGCCAGACTGTGGCTTAGGGAGCAGGCCTAAGCCATCAGTAGGACATCCCCTGAGGGCTCCCAGTATGTGAAAGGGGGCAGGTTGGGCTGAGGGACTCCCCAACCCCAGTGCACGAATTTACACTGAGCCCCTAGTATTCTAATAATTCAGGAATTGAAAGCTTTCACAAAGCCTTCAGTACCCAACAGGCCTGAGTTAAAATCCTTAAAATCCTAAAGGTCTCGGGGATTTGGGGAGAAAAAGGAGGTAATAGATTTGGGGTTTCTTTTAGGAGTGATGAAAATGTTTGGAAATGGTGCTGATGATTGCATAATTGTGAATATAACAAAAACCATTGAATTGTACATTTTAATATTTTTTTATATTTTATTAATTTTTTACAGAGAGGAAGGGAGAGGGATAGAGAGTTAGAACATCTATGAGAGAGAGACATCAATCAGCCACCTCCTGCAAGCCCCCTACTGGGAATGTGCCTGCCCAAAATACATGCCCTTGACTGGAATCGAATCTGGGACCTTTCAGTATGCAGGCTGACATGCTATCCACTTAGCCAAACCAGTTTCAGCTGAACTGTACATTTTTAAATGGTTGGAATATATGGTATTTGAATTATATCTCTTTAAAGCTGCTTTAAAAATTCATAAACACCTAATTGTTTTATTACAAATGGAGAAATACCTTAAAATGTTGTTGTGAATACTGGGTGACTATAGTAAAGTGATTAGCACTGGTTTACAATAGATGCTTAGTTAGTAGAAGCTATTATTGTCAGAATGGCAGTAGTAATAATAACTATGATACAGAAGGTAGTATCATCATTCATAATTCCTATATATTTCTGAGTCCATTGTGGCCCCAAATTTCTTTTTGTCTCTAGATTATTACCTATACCATTCATTTGAAAATTTTAAAAGTAATGACATATCTTTTTTGATAGCTCTTATATTGTTGTCCAGTGCAATTATTCCTATATTCTATTCAGTTTTATAGTTAAAAGTAGCTTTTTGCTTGTTGACTTCATCTTTCAACCTAGACAATGAAACCCCCAGGACAGAGAAAGAATCTCCGTGCCCCTCACAACAAAACTTGCACTTGGGAGGTGCTCAATATGATATCCTGACTGGGTTTTATTATTGGATCTGTTTTGAGTATGAAACTAATCTCTTTAAAGCTCTTTTGTCCCTCAGTTCCCCTACTTGTTCTTTCTTTTCTAATTTGCATCTGGTAGCCTATCAATCTCATCAATGTGCAAGTGTGAATAATTAGCCTTTAAAAATGGCTTCCCCCACCTTCTTACCACACTGTGAGGCAGACAACACCCCAGAGCTAACAGGAAGAAATTATTGTTCCAGCTGACAAATTGTCAGACAATCTTGCACAGAAAAAGGAACATGATATCTTTTCGATATGTTCCTTTGAAGAAGATTAATATATGTGTTCCTCAGAAACTCTTTATAGTCAGAATCTTGTTCCTCAAAACTGGCTTCCAAAGAGCAACAGGGTCTTGCTACTTGGTAAATATCCCCTTCACTATTGGCATCTTGTTCTATGCAACTAAAGGACATATTTCCTACCAAAACAAAGAAAAACTACACACATCAAGTAATTAAATTAGCAAATGAGGCTTGGCACCTAGAGGAAATAGAACCAGAGATGATTAAGAATGAATCTAAATAGCTAACAAAACAGAATTCACAAACTGGCAGAAAATGTCTCCTCACTACTGCCACCTTACGTAATCTGGCACATGTGGCTAGGAATGGCAGTAGAGAGTGAAAGAGCTGTTAGTCTAAGAAGCTCAGTAGATTGGTTTGAGGTACTGCTTGTGGGGTTCAACAGCAGGTCAAGTGAGCACTCTAACTTTGACAAGTGACCTAGACTCAGCTCCTAACCAGCCACTGAGTATATTAGAATGCTTTTAACTGCAAGCAACAAACATCCCTGCTCAACCAATAAAGAACTTGATTATCTCATATAACAGGAAGGCCAGAAGAAATGAAAGTTTCAGGATTGATTGATTCAGTGGCTTGGCAAAGTCACCAAGGACCACCCCCCTTCTTTTTTTGCAAATCTCTGCCCTGTCATTCATGCTGTTGGCTTTAATATTAGGCCAGGAGTAAGTTGGCAGCAACAATTCTCAGCATCTCATCCAGACACTTCACCATCTCTTAGGGGTAAGGAAGCCTTTTTCATAGGAGAGAGAGGAATATCCTTTCCCCAATCAGTCCTACTCTTCAGCTGAGGATGAGGTTGGCTTCCCACCAGCACATGGCTACATGGGGAATAAAGAATAGATTAACACAACTGGAATTGTGTTAGGAAAGAAGAGGGAATGGAGGCTGTGTAAACAACAGGCATGATCATTACACAAGCTATCTTAAGACATAAGTGAAAAGGGTTCAATGCCTATATGAACACATAGGCAGGAATTGTATTGTTCACATACTTATGTATATAGGACTTGCTATCTCTTAGAGAAAATACAGAATGTTCTTTTCCAGGAACTCTAAAGAAAAGTCAACTCATTCCAAAGATTTGGCGGCAATGAGTGGAAGTGAGATGAAGGTAGCTGGGGGGTGGATAGGGACAAGAGGGCAATGACTAAATAAAAACCCACAGACTTCTGTAAGGTTTGAGATGTCTAAATGCCAGTGGAACTGAGGGTGGAGGAAGGGATGTGTCACAGCACTGTGACTGTCTTATAAATCAAAGGTGTCAGTGTGAGTGTCCCTAGCTTATTAAGTTAATGAAAGAAAAGAAAAAATATTTTTTCAGATATAAAAGGGACCAAAGCCAAGTTCAAAGACAACAGCCAACTCAAAGCAGGATGACAAATTTCCCTTTGAATGGTTCTGGGATCGCTAACTGCACCTCTCTGATGGGCATAGTTTGACACTTTCATAGCCTGCAATGATTAGGAAACTGGAAATGCCAATGTCTTCTGATCAAAGGTTTTGTAGGGACTGTTATTATTAACTATAGGGTAGCACTCTGCAGTTAACAGAATAATGTCTCATAAATGATCATATTAATTTTTATATGTATTTGTTGTTATCCTCCTTTACAGCTCAGGAAGATCAGACTCAAAGAACGTTAAGTAACATGTTCTAATCTTCATGGTTAGTGAAGAATTAAAAATAGACCTATGGTGACCTTTCACAGAGATAGAATATCCATTTGTCTTTTGTTGCATAATTTGTGACATTTCTGAGGCCCTAGAGATACTTAGAGACTATCTTCCACCTTGTCCTGAAATGAGCCTGAAATTCCTACTGATAGGAATGTGCCCATTTTGCTAAGGAACTATGTCTACAAAAGGTCCATGTTCTGCCTGAGAAAGTGGAAAAGAAATGGACATCCAATTCTCTGTCATTATACTTTAGTATCCATCCATTCATTCCCTGAAATCCAAGGCTGTTTAACTCACTTTTGCATGGAAAACAGAGAGCCAGAGGTCCTAGGAAAGGAAGAGCATACTTAGACCAAAAGGAATGAGATTAGCTATGAGGAACGGGGAAGAGATGCCACAAAATTCCATCTTCTTTCTAAAAGAATGAGGCAGAAAGGGTTAGATAAATGCTTCAAGCGGCTAGAAACAGAAAAGGGAGCTTTAAAGCCCAAAGAATAGACTTAAATGGGAAATGATTACTAGCCTGGAGTAAAACCCAAAGGAATCTGAGTTAGACCCCTGGATGCTTCCTTAAGACCACAGGTTCCAATCTTTTGCACAGCTTGCCAAGGACACTGAATCAAACACTGAGAGCTCCCCAATGTAAACAGCCACAGAGTCCCAGCTCAGTTTCCCCCTGGGGCGCTGTCTTCGGTGCTGAAGTAGCACAGCCTGGTGCCCGGAACACACAGGGACAGCAAGAGAGGTTCCAGGCTGCGCAGAGCCCCACTTCTGATTTAGCTCTCGATTCACATGGCCCTCGACCCTGGGATGTCTTGTTTCAAAACTGGGACAAAGTGCCTTATATCCCCACTTTTACCCTTATTCACACCACTCACATCAGTTTCTTAAAGGTACAAGAAAGGGATTTTTGGTTTTTGTTTGTTTGTTTGTTTGTTTAAAATTTAATTTTTTATTGTTTAAAGTATTACAAATAGTAGTACATATGTCTCCTTTTTTTCCCCTTATTGACCTCCCCCCAGCCTTTCCCACCTCCCAGTGCATACCCTCACCTGTCCCCTACCCCCCCCCCAATGTCCTGTATCTATTAGTTATGCTTATATACATGCATACAAGTCCTTTGGTTGATTTCTTACAGCCACCCCCCCCCAACCGCCCCTGCCTTCCCATGTAGCATGACAGTCTGCTCATTGCTTCTTTGCCTCTGTATCTATTTCTCGCGCCTCATTCCCCACCCCTGATTCTTTTCTTTAAAAACATCTTGCCTTTGTAGGCTAGAAATAAACTTATAAGAACAAATTTGAGTCCCAATTTCAATGTCCAATAGTTATGAGTCCCAGTTTCAATGTCAAACAGTTCTTTATGTGTACACGTCAGCAATGGCATCTGGATGGTGAACAAATGGTGGCAATGCAGGCCCAACCCTCTCTGGTTTGGTCCTAGGCAACCTGTAGTGACATACAGCTACTGACAGATCATATGGCAAGGTGTCGGCCACATCTTTCATCTCTAGACTGTTTCTCCTCTTGTCTTTGTGGTTCGAGCAGATCTGTCAGTTCCTCTCTGCTGCAGAAGTCCACTTGGTCTTGGAGTTGTTTTCTTTTTCTTCTTCCTCTTCTAAAAGAGTACCTTTCAGCATTTCATATAATACTGGTTTGGAGTTGATGAACTCCTTTAACTTTTTCTTATCTGTGAAGCTCTTTATCTGCCCTTCAATTCTGAATGATAGCTTTGCTAGATAGATTATTCTTGGTTTTGGTTCTTGCTATTCATCACGTTGAAAATTTCTTGCCATTCCCATCTAGCCTGCATCGTTTCTGTTGAGAAATCAGCTGACAATTATATGGGTGCTCCCTTGTAGGTAATTAATTGTTTTCTCTTGCTGCTTTTAATATTCTCTCTTTGTCTTTTGCTCTTGGTATTTTAATTATGATGTGTCTTGGTGTAGTCCTCTTTGGATTCCTTTTATATGGGGTTCTGTGTGCTTCCTGGACTTGTAAGTCTATTTCTTTTACCAGATGTGGGAAGTTTTCAGTCATTATTTCTTTAAGTAGGTTTTCAGTATCTTTCTCTCTCTCTCCTTCTGACACCCCCACAATTCTGATGTTGGTATGCTTGAGGCTGTCCCAGAGGCTCCTTACATTATCTTCACATTTTTGGATTCTTTTCTCTTCTTGCTTTTCCAGTTAAGTGTTTTCTGATTCTTTATATTTCAAATTTTTTACTTGATTCTTGCCTTCCTCTAGTCTGCTATTAGGTCTCTGTATAATATTTTTTACTTCAATCAGTGTATGTTTAATTTCTAGTTGGTCCTTTATCATCTCTAGTTGGTCCTTTTCCATCTCTAGTTGGTTCTTTTTCATCTCCTCTTGGATCTTGCTAATTTTATCCAGCTTTTCTAGGATATTCTTGAAAAACCTTATAAGCATGGTTTTGTACTCTATATCCAGTCATTTGTTTTCCTCCATTTCTTTTGTTTGTGATCTCTTCCCTTGTCTCAGTGTTTTCACTATGCCAGGAGAACTTCTGTGTTGGATTCAGCCTTATGATACCAGACTTGCAAAACTGCAAAAGCCTCTCTGTTGAACTTGGGATGGGTGGAGTCTCAGGGCTTAAAGGACCACCTTACCTTCCAGTCAGCCCCGCCCTCCACGACCCTCCGAATCTCACGTGACTGGGTAATCGCTGGAGCAGTCCCTGTGTGTGCGGGCGTGCACGTTCTAGCAGTGCCTGTAGACTACTGCCTTTCTGGCTCCCCTGTGCTCCTGGACCATATGAATATGGGTCCCCAGGACTTCACCCGAATCTGGGGTTTAGTGGAGTTAGAAGTAATGCCATTGGGATGCTTTGTCTCCTGCCCTCTTGTGAAAGCCAGCGGTACAATCAGCAGTTGGTCTTCTGCGCACAGTGCTGTGCTTGCCACCCGACTTCTGCCCTCCTGCAACTCCCCCAAATTTCCGTGCACTTCTCCCCCTTCACAGTCCAAACTCCCCCTGTATGAGTTTCAGCTGGAACTAGGGTTCAGTGTCGTAGGATAAGGTGTTCAATGCTGTTGGGAGTCTCTGTTTCCCTCCTGCCAGAGAAAGCCAGCCAGGTACTCCGACACCCACTCTCTCCACGTGTGCGTCTCCACACCTCAGTCTTTTGCAGCTCCTCTGGGTCTCTGTGAGCCCCTCTCTTTCCTTCTAGTTGTAGAATTTCCACTTAGCCAGCTTTTCTATGGTTCTGGATGATGTCCATTATACTTTTAGTTGTAGTTTTGAAATTGTTGTGTGAGGCAGCAATGTAGGTGTTTACCTATGCCGCCATCTTGGTTCCTCCAAAGAAAGGGATTTTTGAAGCTTCAAGATCTGTACCTGCCAAACTGCCAAGTTAGATGATTTGACATTTCTATCCCAAACACCCACTTTTCATGTCCCATTTCTTCTTTTTGGGGTTCTTCCTTCTTCTATCTCAAATCTTGGTTTGCAGCTCTTCCACAACTTGCTTCCCAAGCCCACTCTTGAAAGAGAAACTGGTAGACGTTTTTCATAAACGGGAGTGAATTTGAGTCAACATGGGACTTCATTTGAAGCCTTATATGCTATGAAATGAAAGATTATACCACCATTTAAGAAAGATATTTGGGAGGTAATAAGGAAGGAGGAGATTTCTCCAGGCTCATAATGTTACACCTATAGTCAGCTTCCTATTGTCTCTACAAATAAGCAGTAATTGCTACTATTATCATTATACAATGTAAAAGGTTTGGGTATTATAAGAAAAACATATTTAACTTACTATACACCAAAAATATTTAGTTATTCAAGTGAAACAAGGATGACCAACACACAGGCCTTATTTTCAAGGCATTCCAGTTTAGTTGGGGGATGGGTGATACATTGCAAACTAATCATTCATATGCTAAGACATGAGCCAAGTTTCATGAGATTCCAGATACCTACATGGAATATCTAGAAAATGAGTTTATTAGGTTAATAAAAAGGGCAAGAAAAAAAAGTGCACAGTTTGTAGTAAGAAAATGTGGGTTCCAGTCCTAAATCTGTAAATTAGAGTGTAATCTTAGGAAAGTCACTGTAAAATGAGAAGAAGAATACCAGGCTTGCTGAGTTATTTTAGAGATGAGTTGAAATAACATGAAAACATACTCCCTAAACAGCAAGCCACTATTAAATAAAAAGCTAACCATTTCCTGACTGTTTGAGTGACAATCCCTAAGCTGTGTGTAAGTACCATGAAGGCAGGGATGGGTCCTTCTGGCTGATTACAGTGCCAAGTACAGCATCATGTTCCCAGACAGAGTTATCGAGAGCATTCTGATTCCAAAAGAGCTCTGACTCAGAGAAGAAAAAGTACAATGTTTGTCCTCAGTGGCCAGTTCTGCCCAAGCCACCCCTGGGGTGTGGGGCAGAGAGGTGCAATAGAAAAAAGATGGCTCTCACAGGAGGAGTTGGCCTAAAACAGTAGCTCCAGATGGAATTTCAGCTGGAAGCATACAGCAGCAGCTGAGCTCAAAGAAATGACTGAGGTTTTCTGGACTTACTCGCTGGCTGGTGGGTGAGATGAATCAGAAAGAAATAGAGGACAGGTGGTGCAGGCAGAAGGGAAAAGAGATGGGATGAGGAGAAGCAAAAGAGAGGTCATGATGTAGAGTCACATTCCAAATCTTTTGCTTGGGTGGAAAATTTCAACTAAGGCACTGACACTGGATATCTCTATTACTTCATAAAGAGATGCATTTTAGAAAGAAAAATAATCACAGATTATTAAAGTTGGAAGAGACCTTTACAGTGATCCAATTTAGCCCCTTCATTTTGCATATATGATTAGGGCCAAGAAAGGTGAAACTCAAAGTCAAAAAAGCAAGATCCCCCAAACACACACACACACACACACACACACACACACACACACACAAACAGAACTGGACTCAGGTCTTCAAATTCCCAGGTCAGTTTGTTTCCTGCTTCTTAATAATTGAATTAAGGTGAAATTTGAAATGCTGGAACAAACAAACTCAACACTGTAAAGACTTAAGTAATAAATAAGGGTTTTTCCTCCACTCATGTAACAGTCACCGTGTGAGTGGTATATTGAGTTTGGATTCCCCAGGAAATAAACTAATAAAGAAACACATGCTAGAGGTTTACTGAAGAGCACTTTCTGGAACAGCAGCTGGGAAGAGGAGTTCTTGCAATTGCAACAGAAGTTTCAACTAATACCACAGGGTGCTCTGTAGCTGATACCTTTCAGAGTTGTCCACAATTGATGCAGGGTTGGATTTGGGGCAAGGATGTGGGCAATCATTGAACATAGGCTGCTTCTCGTGGGAGGAACGGAACTTCAGGTGGGCAGCTCTCTTTGGCCAAAAGCATTCCTGAAGAAGAACACAAATGTGAATCAGCAGCAGCTAATGTTCTCAGACTCTGAGATGATAAGCATTTCAGGCTGAAAGGGAAGAACTAGGCAGCCCACCCAGTATTCATAACAGTAGGCCAGGTTTCAGGAAGAGTGCAGCAGCCTGATCCATATGGTCATTCAGGAACCAAATCACTGCTTGGTCACCCTTAGAGAATCACCATTATCCATGTGTCCAAAGCTGGGTCATGATAATGTCTGGGTTCATGTCATCACAACATGGTGGAGACATACCACCATCTTTTTTTTAAATGTTTTTTAATTGATTTTAAAGAGGGGCAAAGAAGAGAGTTAGAAACATCAATGAGAGATTCATCAGCTGCCTCCCTAACATCTACGGGGAATTGAGCCTGCAACCCAGGCATATTCCCTGACCAGGAATGACCTGGTTACCTCCTGGTCCATGGTTCATGCTCAACCACTGAGCCACCAAGCCTTCTGGAAAATGTAATACAAATGCATTTTTCTTTCTTCCCATTTATAATCCGACAGCCACACAAAACTGTGTAAGTCTTCCTTCCTACATTCTCTCAAGCCTCCAATTCAGAGAATGAGGACTTGGGACCTATGCTCAGGGTCCTTACAATAGTCATGCAGGAGATACATCAGCAATCAAAGAGGTCTAGGTGTGACCGACATACCTGGGACTCCAGTCACAGAGGAGGAATGACCAGGCCTGCTCTTGAGAGTACAAATGGGATTGATTCTTCTTTAAAAAGTGTTCAGTGGTCCTTAGAGCTAGCTATAGGTCTGTATAGTTCTGCCCATGAACATGTTCTTTTCTGTATATGCATTTCACCATTGCTTTCTTTTAGTCAGTTCTTTGTATTTTACAAAGCCTATTTACATCCTTTCATTGGGGGTTCCCAAAAAGGATGCAAACACATATGTATCCTGAAGCTTTGGGTAAGGGAAGCAAGGGGTAGATATACAGAACCATCCATTGAAGTGCAGAAAAGGCAAAAAAAAAAGCATGTTATCCTGAGGGAAGAGTGAGAGTTCCACACTGTGGAAGGGTTAAGTGGAGTTGCTGATTATGTAATACACTTCTAATTAAACTAACCCCCCACCAAAGGGGATGTGTGGCTCAGAAACATTTCTGCAAAGAAATCCCAAGTGGAAGTGTCTCCTAATAACAGAAGCAAGAAGAAAGGTGGAGCTGACACTTCTACTCCTAGTAAGAGTTCAACCATATTCACAACCATATCACAATATTGAAACAATTATGACTTATTTTGAATCAAGAGAAGATAGCCAAAACATGTTTGAAATTATCATAATTATTTGAAATATCTTTTAACACCCCCTACTGTTAATAATGAGCCTATACTTAGTATATATTATGACTTGAGATATTAGTTAATGATATTAATGTGCTACATAACTTACAAATACATAAATATACATACATTGGAGGTAAACATGCAAATAAATTTTTACTGATGGAGAGCTCAAAAATATTTGAAGATCATTGTCATAAGTCATCTAAACAATTCTTCATGGTCATGCTGTGAGTGGTGTTAATTTGCAGATGAGAAAACTAAAATCATGGTGGCAAATATGTCCAGAGACCATCAGCTATAAGATATATGTGGAAATGAAGAAAGATTACCAATGAAATTGGTACCCCAAAAGCTGAATGAGCAATTCAGGGAGGCATTTGGAGGTATTAAAAAGTCAACTTCAGCCTGGCTGGAATAACTCAATGGTTGAGCATCAACCTATGAACCAAAGGTCACAGTTTGATTCCTGGTCAGGGGACATACCTGGGTTTTGGGCTTGGTCCCAGTATGGGGTGTGCAGGAGGCAGACAATCAATGATTCTCACTCATCATTGATGTTTCTATTTCTCTCTCCTTTCCCCTTCCTCTCTGAAATCAATAAAAATATATTTTAAAAAATTTTTAAAGTGAACTTCTCCCTCAAAGCTAATGAATCCCAGGCTCTGCCCTATTCTATTCCCAACAGATTATGTCGGGAAAGCCAAGACCACAAAGAATATCTCATCTCACTCTATCAGGCTAAATGATGCCGTCCTCAACCATGGAAGTCTACAGAAACATCACCCTTTCATGATAAAAAGCTAAGCATTTGCACTAGAATGCTTTAAAGACCCTGTCACAATCCCCATCAACAAATACAAGTGTTGCCTTAGCAGGAAGCGAGATCACAATCCCAAAAGATTAAATCTGGCTTCACAAGGGGGAACTAATCTTAGCAAAAGCCACATTTTCTCAAATTCATCTCTTTGGAGGTTGCAATGTTTAAAAGTAAATTTCCTCCCACCACTGAAACTCCCTGGGTGGAAATAGCCTCTGGAAGAATGGAAACCCAGTTCCCTCTGCAGCAATGCAGTCTGCCTCCCCAGCTCAGAAATGTGCTGTGTTCAGCATTTCTGTGCTGATGCAGCATCCATGGTCAAAAAAGGCGGGCGGCTGCAGCAGCCGCAGCAGCAGTTGCTCTAGGGGGTGGAAATCAGATTGCACCATTTCTACCTCATTTGGCAGCAGAAGCACCGAGTCACCAGGAAGATGAGGTCCTAGTCTAGAAGCGGCTGGGTTATGTCACTCTCAAGGTGGTGAGTAAAATGGCTATTAGGTCTTTGTGCTATTTCCCTAAGTGCAGATTCTGGGTGTAAAAGGAGGCATGTGTATCTGATCTGTGTGCCTGTGTCTGTGTCTGTGTGTGCCTGTGGATGTGTGATTGTACACGTGTATGGACACTCATATTTTCACTGAGCAGCAGTACTTGGAAAGCTGTGAGTGGAATAAATAATAGGAGTAGTGTCATGAAGCTGGAGGGGGTCAGAAATATGCATTCCAAGCCCCTTGTTTCACAGAAGAGGATCTTGAGGTTCAGAGAAGTGAAACCTTTCACTTGGGATTATGAGCCAATAAATGGGCAGGTCTTAGACCCAGGGTCATGATTCCCAGTCAGGATCCTTCCCATCATCACTCTACATGAGGATGAGATAACAGGCTCTATGCCAAGTAACCTGTATGCCTGGAAATAGACTGAAACCTGCAGCCACAGCATTAGTGTCACTGAGACACTTCTCGATGTTTCCAGTAAACATAGGAAGCCATTTCTAACTGATTGCAACCTGGGGACAACTGCAAAACAGCAGCATGTTCGTGCTATAAATTGCTCCAGTCCTAATGGTTACCTTGTCCCTCCAGGTTATTCTTTGGGTCACACGGCAAACAAAGTGTATGCAGCACCGCAAATCTTCCCAGCAGGGTCAAGTGTGCTGCTGATAGGCTGGAAAGTATGCTTCATCAATAATATCCACCTTTGCTAGGAACAAAATTTGCTGAGTACCATCCATATGCCCGGCAGTGTGCAAGCCACTATCCCATTCTTTATCTCAGTTCTCACTACAGCTTCGTGAAGCATTTATATCCATACCTGACAAATAAAACTGACGCTGGGTGAGGTTAAAAAGATAGGTGAGCTATTTTCGATCTTTGAAAAATTTCTAGTTCTCTAAGAACCGTGGTTTTTAAAATAATTATTTTTCTCCTTACCAGAATGACCATTACCCTTAAATTGGAAGGCAATGTTCTCTCCTTAATGAAAATCAATTATTTGCAACATTCTGGATCAAATGTGTAGGCCGAGTAGGGATAATGACGTTGAACATCTGTAGACTTTGTACTCTAAATTAGGCATTGTATGGGCCTCTTGAGTTTCCTCAGGTTTTTCTGCTATTTTTCTGGGTTCTGGTTCCAGGTAAGATTGCAGAATATGCTTAGGAACCTTGACTATTTCATGTAGCTCTACCCCTAATTGCATAACATGGAATCAGTCACTCTACTTCTCTGAGTCTTGGTCTACTTTGGTGATAAATTGACTACTAAGACAAACTGATCCCTATCCTCCCTTTGAGCATTGGCGTGTTTTTGTTCATTCACGCAAATATTCAGAAGTTTCTTGAGTTCCCATGATGTAGTGCTTGTGCTAGAAGGAACTTTTGAGATAACTTCTTTCAGCTCCAAGACTGGGGTGATTATTTGCCAACAGAGTTCTAGTCAAGCCTCATCAAGATGCTGTTAAACACGCTTTTTGTGAACTATGTACGCTTTACCTTGAATCTCCCTCAAGTTCTAAAGGATATTAAAGGATTTGAATTTTCTTTCCTCTTGTTCTTTTCTATAGTAACATGCATTGAGTAATTAATCAGTAAAACACAGTGCCAGGCACTGTGCTAAGCAGTTTTCATGAATTTTGTAATTTAACCCAGACAGTAATTCTATTCAGTAGGTAATATGATTAGCCCTGATTTACTAATGAAGAAATTGGCAACCTGACCAAAATTGTGCAGTTAAAAGGTGATATTTGGGATGATGAAAACGTTCTAGAAATGGGTAATGGGTGGTGGATGCATAACATGATGAATGTACTTAATGCCATTGAAATGTTCGATTTATAATGGTTTTATGTTACGTCTATTTTACCATCATGATTTTAAAAAGTGGTGGTGTCTTAAACCTGGGTAGCATGCAACTACAAAACCTTCTGCTGATAACAGTGCTCACACATCCCTGCCACAGACAGGACTCAGAGAGAAATGTGTCTCCTCTATAATGGAGGGCTTAGGATTTTTTTTAGCTTCTGTAAGAAAAAAAAAAAGCACACAAAATCATGCCCACAAATGGAGAAGGTCCCTCTTTGTATGTTGAAGGTCAGCAGTAGCCTATTCTGCATTGTGATCAGATCCCCAAGCTGGAAGAGTCAGAAATCATTTCTATCTTTCTTCTCCCACTTCTCTCTTAGCTGTCTACAAGCTCAATTCAACTTCAAACACATTGAAATGTCAGGTATCTCCTTTGCACAAGATCCTGGCTTACATATTTTAAATGACAGAGATGAGAAAGAAAAAGTGTCTCCCTCAAAGAGTTGGCAAGCAAAAGGGGGTAAAAACACAAATAATTACAGAAGAAAAGTCATTGAATACAATCGTTGAGCACCCATGCTGGATATGAAGCCCATGGAGATGAACAAACCATTGTTGTAGTCCTTCCGCTGCAAAGGTGACACATTCTGTGAGAAGTCCCTTCAGAGGAGAGAGAAACTAGATTCTGCTGAGAGGGAAAGGTAATTGCAATGGAAAGATGGTTCTCCTCAGCCATAAAATAACTGTGGACATTTTACAGATAAGGTATTGGAGTCTAAACCTTGCCACCTGTCATCCCTTTCTCCAATCATTTTTTTTCCTTCTCCTTTCTTTAGGTCTGCTCTGATTTTCTTTTAACTTCTTCCATTGGACACTTAGCTCATTCATCATTGGTCTTTCTTCTTTTCTAATATAAATATGTTAAGGCTATTAGTTTTCCTTTAAGTATTTCTATGACTGCAAGACACAAAGACTTGATATACAGTATTTTAATTAATGTAATTAGTAATTTACAATACGATTTCTTCTTGGACCAGCACATTACTTAGAAATGCTTTTCCCTCCCTGCAAATGCATGGGGAAAAGCAGGTGAGTTTCTTTTTCTTTTTGCTAATGATTTCTCACTAAATAATATTGCAGGCAAATAACACAATCTATATAACAGTATATCATAGTATATACTGAGAATTCATTAATTGGGTAGTACATGATCAAGTTTTATAAATGTCCCCAAGTAACTCTAAAGAATATGATTTTTCTAATTATTGATAGTGTTTCCAAGCTTTCCCATTAGAGCAAGTTTGATGGTGTTCAAATTTACATATTTTCCAACTGTTTTTATCAATCACCAAGAAGGAGAAACTAAATTCTCTTGCTATAATTTCCAATTTTTTATTTTTTCCCTGAAATTGCTTCATTTTTTGCTTTTGTATTTTGAAGTTATATTTCTAGGGGCCTACAAGTTTAGAATTGTCCTTCTACTTAATTGTTCTTTTCACATGGTTCATTACATAAAGACTGCCTTTATCACCAAGAATGTATTCTTTTCAAGTCTATTTTATCTGACATTAATAATCTATACCAGTTTTCTTATGGTGAGTATTTACCTGTTACTTCTTTTCCCATCCTTTTCCTTTTAGTCTTTTTGTTGTTGTTGCTTCATGTTTTTTGTGTATCTCTAATCATATAGCTAGACTTTATTTCTGGTCCAGCTTTATTTCCTTCAAGCTCTGCTAGGCAATTAAAAGATCTTATCTAAAAAATTTAGGTATATATTCCCAGGAAATTTTCAGGTTTCTTCATGCCAAAAAGGAAGGGTCTAAGTTCCTATTATTTAACAAGATTTCTGAAGGTACTATTTACAATGTCTCCCTTTCTCTCACTCAGTCTGTGCAGTACCATCTCCTCCAACAAGTTCTAAATGTCATCTTGTCTCTCCCAGACATCCCCAAAACACTTCACATCCACAGCTAAAGTCTTCAGTTTCCTCTTGTTCCTGCTCATAGATTGTACCAGAAGTAAAATGACAATAAAGTAGTTATTGCAGGTTATCACTTCCTTGAATACATACCTTAACTTTAAGGCTCAGATCTCCAAAAGAAAGAAAGTTACTTAGATCCATGGAAAATGTTGCTACAATAGGCCTCCTCTGCAATGATTGGTAATGCCATTTCCACAAGATGCTGGGGGAACTTCATCAAGAACAAAGCCAACTATACTAAGTCTTTCTTGATCACTAGCAACAAGGCTGCTTTTTTTTAAGTAAAAAAATAATGTTTTTAGGTGATACTTATTAAGCACTCACTATGACAAGGCACTGTGTTGTGTTTTCTGTGCAGTGCATCATTTTTATCCTGCCAACAACTCTCTCAGGAAGATATAACTATTATCCCTATAAGAGAACTCACAAGTTTGCCGTTCTGTCAATGCTATGCTTAGGCCTAGAGAGAAATCAAGTCAACATACCCTAATAAGTCCCCCATGTATAGAGTTCTCCCTCTTCTCATCTGTACCCTCTCTGGTTTCCTACAGGGTTGTGCGGCCCTTTTGTCTTTTCTTTTTAGCCACTTATTAATGGTGTGGCTGTGGGCAAGGCATGTCACTTTTGGGGTTGGGGGGTCTCAATTTCCTCATCTTCTAACTCTGTGATTGTCTTTTGTCTCTGACCATTCCACATACAAGGGCCAAGACTGTCAGTCAGATGGGGGAGGCATCATCCCCCACCAGGTTGAGCTCCATTTCTGTGGGAGCTTCTGTGACCCTCAGAATTCACAAACTTTGCCCCAGAATTCAGGAAGCCTTCATAGCTGTATTTCTCCCTATTTTATAATGTGCTGTTTTTACAAGGCTTGTTCAGTCAGATTGTGAGTCAATTACAAGATTTATCATGAAGTAATCCTGCCCCAGGCTCCCCTTCTGCTCAGATCAGGGCCAGCCATGGACCACACAGCACATGGCATTGCATTTTGCCTGCCCACTTCCTTGCACTCTCTTTTTCTGGGACATGGGGGAGAGGGGATGACAGGAATAGGAGTGGGGCTTATCCTTGGGCATACCTTTTAAAGAGTAGGACAGAGAAGTACAAAAACTCACACTTACTGGGTTTTCTTTCAGTAAACACTGGCCCTGTGATGTGGGTTTATCAACATCTCCATATTGCACATGAAAAACTGGACCAAAGACACTGAGTAGGTAGGTGATGGAGCTAGTATGTGGTCTCACATCTGTGCTGGCTCCACAGGCCTTGCTTGTTCTCACAGAGTCCACCCTCTGTGGTCAAAGAGGACCACGACCCATGCAAAGCCAATACAATTTCAGAAGTGCCAGGAAACCATTCTCTCTTTCCCCCAAATAACCATCCCTCACTGGCTTAGTGGTTCAGAAAATGCTGTTCATTGCTGTTACTGCCTTTTAAAAATTCCCTTAAGGGCATAAATATTGAGTTGAGTTGTTGAGTTGAGTTGAGGTGCTGTCATTCAAGCATTGGGAGGGAGTTTCAGGATGCAGGATCAGGAAGCAGAACTAAGAAAGGTTGGGGATCTGGGTGAGGGGACAGAACCCTCATCTTCCACTTACATGTAAGAGAAGAATTAGGCTTAATGGGGACAGTGATTCATCATCACTTTGCAAGGTCACTGTAGCAAACCGAAGACTAGAACCCAGGTCTCCTGCCTCCCAGAGCAGTAGCCCACACCACAGAGCATTTTGCCAGCATGCCAGTCTCCTCTATTAGAGAGGCAACTCTCTTGTAACAGTGTTGTTGTAGGACTATGAATAGTAAGGACTTTGGAATAAAATGCCATCTTTTCCTGTCCTGGAGCAGCTCAACAATTTAAACATATATATTAAGCAGAGAGAAAAAAAGTCCTCTAAAAATTAAATTCTCATCATTCCTTTCTTTAGTCCCTCCTACCTTTTCTATCCCTTGCTTCAACTCACTGTTTTCTCTGGTGTTGTTTAGTGTCAGCTCAGAGTATCTGATCATGCACCAAAAACAGGGAGAACATCTCTGCCATGCAGAGGTTTCTCTTATCAGCCCTGTCTCCCCCAAGAAGCAGGAGATCACCGAGGACCAAATGAAAGCATGCTCCCTTTGATTTACAGTCCTCCACCAATAGAATTTCCCAGGGCACTCTGCCCCCCAAATGAGGCCCTACGTCCTTCTATTTTCTGGCTCTCCTCCCCCAACCTACCCCAGGTGATGAAAAGCTGTGACTGTTAAGATGCTGTTTAAATGCAGAGTGTTATTATCACTATATATCATCCACATAAGCTTTCTAGATTGTACTAAGATGTCAGAATGATGCGTGCCAACATTTGTATTATTTAGGATACAGTATACTAAGTTTATGTTGATTACTCTAAGTATCATCTTTGAAAGATAACTAGCATTAAAGTGTTGATAATGTTCCACTTTTGCAATCATATTTGCATAGTGTACAACAGACTTTAGCAGGAAAAATGATCTTAAGTGGTGTTTCTCATCTACTATGTCAGTCTCATGGTGCTTTGCTTCAATTTGGTATGAGAGGAGGACAAATGCTGACAATTTTTAATTTTTCACATCGGCTTTACATTATGTAACAGTATTCTTGTTCCTTCTGGGAAGCCCGCAGCATGGAGTGGTAATAGGGAAAGCAGTCTTTGGGGCCGATCACAACTGGATTCCAGCTCCGGCTTATGCACTTGAGGAAGTCACTTAACTGTCACCTCTTCTGCGGAACAGAGTTGGCAAGGTTGTGAGATTTTATATACAAGAAAAATGCCTAAATAGCCCCATGCCTGGCACATAGCTGGCTGGTACGAAGTGCCCTCCTTCGTTTTACATACAGTGTGTTTAAATACAGGTTTAGGGCATTTTTTAAATTAAAGATCGAAAATAAGCCGATATTCCCCGCACTGTACCTGAAGCTGACGACATCTTGGCCTCCCAGCAGAGTTATATATGCAGATGATCTGTTTGATGCTGCTCAACACAGAGGAGACACTGGTTTTCTTTTATGAACAATAGTTGACTGTCTCCTGAGTGTCAGCTACTGGGAAATAAATATTCTAGATTTCATCTATTCATTCAAATGACCCCCTCGTTCTTCCTTTTTCCCCCTCACTTTCATTTTCACACTCCCCCAGGCCTACTACAGCCTTTTCCCCAATTGGATGCTATTTTTCATTTTCATTTTGTCATCACCTAATGTCCAAATTTATTTAAATCATCCTCAGACACAATCCTACAATATATGAATCACATTTGGGTTTTTTTTTTCCATCTGACTTGTCAGCTGGACTGGTTTATGACTGGCAAGATTTCCATTTTAACGATTTCTACTAATTCTGCTTCAAATCTGTATATTTAATGAACACACCAATCGGTACCTCATTATTAGTCAGGACCATTTTTCCAAGTGTAATGCGCTGGTTTCATAATGTATTGTACATGGTAGCCTCCTCTAAATGAAACTCAAAGGAAGCCTTATCCGGTTTGTATTAAAACAGTATCTGGTACATGAATACGAACATTTTATCCCAACCGGGATCTCATCCTTTATGCACACAAACTCTGTGTGCATGATCCCATCAGTCTTAAATACAAACCAGGCTTTCTCTTTGTAAGGTATGTAGAACTGTATGTCTCTGCATAAAGCCAGGGGGGAGGGACGCGCGAGGGGGAAACAGTTTGCCTGCACCAGAAACACACACACATACACACACACACACACACACACATACACACACACATACACACACACATACACACACACACACACACACCGTCCAACTTCTCCAACACAAACACAATCTGACACATGCTAAAAATTGCCTGAAGCACTGGCGAGTTGCAGATCTTCTTCCTGGGGCAGGTAATTCATTAGGAAACAGCCTCATGTCCTATGTACCAATTGAACAGGAAGATTTACTTGTGGTACTATCAGAGGAGACCCTGCCCATCATAAGCATTGCAAATGAATCATTAGTCTTCATCCTCCTGCAATCTAGGTCAGGATGGAGCTAAAGAGGAGGGCTTTTAAATCTGCTTCACGGCTCAGGTTGAATCTGCTTATGTGAGGGGACAAGCTGCAGACAAGTTACCTTGTGATGAGGCATTGGGAGGGGGATAGAAAATGCTTTCCCCTGGTGTAGGGACCTTTTACTGACCTAGAGAATAAATGGAGAATCAAGAGGGGCTGTACTTTCAGATGAATGTCATATAAACACGCACGCGCACACACAGACACACACACACACACACACACACACTACTTTTCTCTAAGCTTTCTGTGTTCAACTTTTCAGGCCTCAGTGTCTGCCAGATAGGTTGTTTCTAAAAAGAAGACTATCTTCCAGACTCAGGAACATGTGGATTAAAAAACAACAACAGTAGAATCATCCCTATTTGTGTTGAAAGGAACTTTAGAAATTGTTACTCCAAGCACCTCATGTTGAGGAAAAGGATATGAAACAAAGACAGAGAATGACTTACTTGCCCAAGGTCACACAGTCACCTTCATCATGCCACTGTTTAATTTTCTCTTGGTGTTTTTTTTTTAAGATTCCTTCTTTGTACAATATGAATAATGTATTAAATAATACAGAAACAAAACAAATTGACTTGGTAACTGCCACCTGATAAACTGGGTATGTGTCAGAGATTCCTGTCACATGCCTCATCCTTCACCCAAAATGATTATGAAAGGATGCTATTTCCCAGACCTCCTCTGTCTGGGGTCCTTTTCAAAACCTCTCGCTCTAGCTTTAATGTGATTATTTTCTAGGCATGTTTCGCTTAGCCAAAGGCTCTGAAACTTCTGTGTGGCTCTTGTCCACTCCTCTGAGGCCACAAGAGACTGGCAGTATGGATTTCCCTGAATTTGTTCTGAAATACCCTAACACCAGAGAAACTTAAATTAAAAAAAAAACTTGATTTTTAAAATTAATGTACTTGCTAGAACCAGTTGGCTATTTCTTTTTTACTTTCCAAAATTAGAAGAAAACTTCAAGTTCAAATATCATGTGAGAAATATAAACAGGCAATCAATGAAGAGAACTGGTTTTTTTCTTAACTTTCCCAATAAATTTGCTATAAATTATCCACATAAATCTAAAAGGAAATTTTCCTTCTCTCTAGGCCTTGTTTTCCTCTTCTATTCAAGAAGACAAAAAACAAATGATCTCTGGGGTTCCATCATTAGTTATGCCATTCAAATATTATCTCCAAAATTGTGGGGTTTTTTTCCTCTGAAAGCCACAGTAACTGCAGAACTGTCTGTAGCTATTTCCAAAGACGGAAACTGAACTAAAGGAACACTGCAGTATCTGCTAATTTTATGGTAAGCTTTTGAAGGAGGTAGTTTCACTATTGAAATAATTCTCCAAAACAGTGTTCATTGATTTTGGACTAAAAGCTTATGAATCTAACTTTCTAACCACTATTTTTTCCCAATTTCATGTTCCATATTGATTTGTGAAGGTTCACTCCCCCCCCCTTTTTTTTCTTACTTTAAAATATTTATTAAGGCCAGATAAAGACTTGGGTACGGAGCATGGTGTATGTATGCTTATGCACAAACAGTAAGATCAAGCCTGGTTCTTATGTAGCCTGAACACTTCAGTAGAAACAGAGTTTTGTATCCAGTTTTCCAGGCCACCACTACTTGAAGGTGATAGAATATTCTATTTGGGATACCTTTAAAAAAAAAAAAAAAACTAGGAGCATGTTTAAAAGCACTGCAGAGTGTTAGGTTATTTTGATTTCTGCCACATAATGAATCCCTCCTCCTGAATGCAAACACTAGCAAGGAATTCGTTAGAGGATCCGCCATCGTATTAAAAATTAAATCCGGCTGCATTTCATAATGGGCTTTTCTTTTTAAAGCAAGGTTTCATCTTCTCACCATGGAAATTGCGCTCTGATGGCCTTTCTTTATGGTTAACACTGAGGCATCAGCTGAGGTCAGAACCCTGCTTCTCTGAACAGGGAACCACAAATGTCACCGACACATGGTACACTTGGCAAATAATATATTTCTTTCCAATCTCCTGTGTCTTCAGTTTACCTCGCATCAAGCTCGCGGTAAGTCGAAGAGAGTTTATTTCTCCTTGTGTTCCTTCCTTCCCTTGGTGGGACCAGCCGGGAGGCATGCAATTCACAATGAATTCAAAAGTACACCTCTTTCGATTTCTGTTGTTGTCTTTATTTTAACCTCCAACAAGGAAGAGATTTAACTCAGTCTTCACCCTAGGCTAAGCTAATACTTAGGTCATGTCTGAGCTCTCTGGGGAACCCCTGCTTTATACCATCCGAGGGGCAATGGTGTCTTTTCACGTGGAGCAGCACAGCTGTCCAGCCATATGGGCCCCAAACAGCCCAGTCGATCGGATTTGGGGAGGTTTTAGAATGTAATTTCTTAGCGTGTTAGTATCTGGGGTGAGTTTGATCAGGAGTATAGACAGCTCTTAAGCCCCAGGGTTTAGGTTTTAAGAAGCCATCACAAATGTCCCAGCATCTGATCAGACTGTTTAAAAACAGATAGGAAATCTGTGACTGGGGGCGGGGAAAGGACTCCTGACCCCCTCGTAGGAGAAAGCCCCAGGGGTCTTCTCTAACTATTAATTCAGCATCAGCTGCTTTCTCCTCCTCCCTCCGCCCCTTCCCCCGTTTTCTTTTTTAACCCGGGGCTCATCATTTAAGGCGTTCCCACTCAGGCCTGCAGAGCCTGTTACAAAACCATCGCCGGCTCCCCTCCCCCCATGCCGCAAGATGAGAGAGCAAATAGCTGCATTGCAGCAACAGCCTGGAGGACTGCTATGAGACCGTCCTCAAGCCAAACAAAACCAGGCCTTGAAGAAAAACCAAGCAGAGGACAGCGGCGGTCTGTCCTGACGCCCTGCGGTCAAGGCAACCTGAAACTCTGGTGGCAGCCCCATCCCTCCAAGCCCAAAGGGTTCGGGAAAGGTCTGCTTCAGGATTCTTGAGTGACTAAGAACACAAGCAGTCCTAAATCTAAAACCCTCATCAACGTGGTGGGTGGAGGTCTTGAGCTAAGCGACCGCCCAGAAGTGGTGTTTTTCCACCCAGAAAGGTATTTTAGTTTGAGGGAGACGTTATCAGAATGTTAAGTTTTCCCCGGAAAAATTAATAAATAAATAAACAAACAAACCCCAGAAGACGGCTCTTTCCAACTAACCGCAGTCCTCAGAAATTAAAAAATGGGCTGCAAGGATGTTTTATATTCGTTTCTTTCCCTCCCCCCCTCTCTCTCTCTGTCTCTCTCTCTCTCTACTTCTCCCTCACCTTGCACCAACGCTTTCCGCTTCTTCGAATGTACAAGAACTGCTTATTTTTTTTAACGCTTTTCATGGTACTTTGTTGGAGACAAAAAAGCTAGGGCCAAGAGGTTTTGAAGTCGCTGTCCTTCTTTTTTATTGGGACCAAATACCCAACAATGGACAGGAACCCAAATGGCCTTGAAGCGAGCCGGGTAGCGCCCAGGGTCACCGCTCCTCCGGACGGTCTCAGCGGGCGGGCGGGCGGGCGCGCGTCGGCGGCGACCCCCGCAGGACGATGGCCGTGGCCGCCGCGGACGGGCCGAAGGGTGTGAGGACCAGCGTTTAGCTGTCAGGGGCTGGTCTCCTGTCTCTCGCTGCTCTGAATCGAGCGCTGCTCGAGAAACACTTAAGATTTCTTTCTTTTTTTTCCCCCCGCTCCCAGTCATCAAAGAAGAAAACCTGGAGTAGGAAAAGCAGCGATGGGCCCTGCGCGGGCGGAAACCTCCGGGGTTGGGATTGATTGACTCACGCAGCTACTGAACGCGAGTCTTCGGAAAGACGGCGGATTTCTCCTGGCTGGCGCTGGGATTTTTTTTGGGGGGTGGGTGGGTAGGGGAGTCGGGCCCGGGGCGGTGCAGGGGAGAGGGGGTCCTAGGGTTTTGCTCTTCTGGGCAGATTCATCCTGAGTGCTTCCCTAAGGCCTCGCTAACGCCGCGCTCTCGGGAAAACACACAACACCGCCCCAGCCTCCACAACAAAAGGCGCTTCCCCGAAGTGAGTCTCGATGTACGCGGGACGGGTGGCGGCCGGACGTGGAGACGCACTCTGTGCCTCTTAATCTCCAGCGTCCATCTGGCCCGGGCGGCCTGCAGGGCGCCGAGGGCCGGGATGGGGGGGAGCCGGGAGAGGGAGGGGCATGCGCACGGATCCAGAGACGCGGGCACGCGCGCCCACTCTCCTTCACATTCACCTTGACTGCAGGGGTGCGGGGGATGGGACTGCTTCACCACCACCCCCCCCGCTTCCACCTACCCTTCTTCCCACCCCCCGCCGCTGTCCTGCCCAGACGCCTGCTTGGGGCGGAGGGGGTGGGGGGAGGAGGAGGGCTGGAGGTGAGGAGATGCAAAGGCGCTCGGAGCGGCGGGACAGCCGCGCGCTCTCCGCAGTGATGTCAACCGCATCCGCCGCAGCGTCCGCTCACCACCTCCGCCCCGGCCTCGCCCGCGCCGCGGCCCGCGGAAACCTGGGGGTCTAGAAGCAGGAGGCGTGCGGATGCCCTCAGCGGCCCCCCACCCACCCACCCACCCATCCCCACCCCACACTCCATTTGCAAAAGCGGGAGAGACAGAGGGTGGACCAGCAGCTCCCGGTGCGGAGGAAGGGGAAGGAGGAGAACGGGGCGGTGGGCCCAGGGGTAGGTTGACGACCCCCCTCCAGTTCCCGCGGGGGGAGTCTGCCTGGAACTGGTGCTTCCGGGGGTGTACTTTAGGGGGCTCGAGGCACGGACCCCTGAGAGTGTGGCGCGTGTGGGCACGGAGAAAGCGCCCCCTTCTCCCAGGATAGAAGCGGGTGAACGGAAGCGCATGTGAGTGTGGGGGTGCAGATCGCCGCCTCCAGCCTTGGCTTTCCCGCTCTTCCGAGCGCTCCCACTTCTCACTTTCCCCAAATCCGCATTTTCTTTGGCAACAGCTCTCCCCGAGCGCGGAGAGGGAGGTACCCGGAGGCAGTGAGAATGACGTGTGCTGGTGCAGAGAGGGGGTGGGGGGCTGCGGGCCGGGCTCTGTGGACCGGCTCCTAATCCTCTTGTTTTCGGTACAGTCAGCAGATGTGGCTTCTTTTAGCTGAATAATCCGTTAAAGGAATAATAATTTTTTTTAAAAAAAAGGAGATCAGCCGCACCCAAAGAGGACGACGGCGAACGAGAGATGAGGGCTGGGTAAGGATCAATTAAAAAGGCTCCAAATTCTCTGTCCCCCTCTGCCTGCCTCTCTTCCCTCGCTCCCCTTCTTCCCCTCCCTCCTCTCCTCGTCCCCTCCCCCCTTCTTCCCCATCCCCTGCAATCCCCACTCGACGCGAGTTCACGCAGAGGGCTGGATTTCCAGGCTGAACCGCAACTTGCGCTGCGCGTTATTATTATTCATCCGATGGTGCTGCCGCCACAACCTTTGCTCCTGCGCTCCTCTCCTTCCCCGCCGGCCGCCGCCGCCGCCAGCGGGGCAAGTCCCTCCTGCCCGCGCCAGCTCTGGTGACCAAAGGGAGGTTCAGAATTATTTCTATCAGGCTCGTGATCATCACCACGAGGCACCTTATCCTGGTTATCCTTCCCACCAGCGCCCTCTCGCCGCCCGCCCCCTCCCCGCGAAGGGGCTCTGGCTGCCGCTCCCGAGATGCGCCTTCCTCTCTGCCTCCCTCCCTCTGTCATCTGTCTGTCTGTCTATGTCTTCTCTCGGTCCCTTTTATTCCAGCAGATCTACCGCTACTGCCTTTCGCTCGGCTGGGCTGCAACGCTGCGGGCTGCAACCAGTCCCTAAGAAAGAAGAACAAAAAGGGAAAGACCTTGAGCGGTACCCCCCCCCCCGGACAAAGCGCTGGGAGTTGGGCGAGAAGGGATGCGCGAGAGCGCTGGCTCGGGAACCCGCGAGATCTCCGACGCCCGCGCCGACCTCTGAGGGTATTCAGGTTGAACTCTAGCCATCCTTTCGGTATGCCTGGGCGGTGTCAGTGTTGGGGAGGCGTTGGGTTTGTGTTTTTTTTCTGGGAGAGGGAGCTGGGTTGTGGGAGATCGGATTAGACTTCACTTCGCTGTCCCGCTCCCCTGTCTCACCTTGGGTGTGTGTGGGGGGGGGAGATCCAAGGGCTTCGGAAGAAGTGGAATCCGGAGACGTTGTCTGCAGGGCTGGGGGAAGAGTGGGGCGAGGGAGAGGGGACTGCGGAAAGAAGGGGGGGTGGTTAAAGCCCCTCTTCGAGTCCACAATGTGAGTTTTGCTGGGGAAGAGAATACGGTGGCTGTCATAGGCGGCTGGGAAATGGATGAAAATGTGATTATGTCCATGTACACACGGAAGGAGGCGTTGGGGTTTGTGTGTAAACAGAGTGGAGAGGTGGAGGAGGGCAGGGAGGGAGGGAGGGGGCTTCGGGTAATATCTTATTATCCCTTTGGCTTTGGGGACTCTCGTCCTCCGGCCCTCTCCCTTTTTTGGATCCGGGGAGTCAGCCGCATTAGACGCGAGTGACCTTTTAAATCGACGCCCGCCCCTTACCTGGTAAAACCCGTTGACAGTTTGGGATGGGGTGGGGAGAGAGGCAGGGGTGTTTCAAAGACATATATATATATATTCTCTCTCTCCCTCCCTCTCTCTCTCTCTCTCTCTCTCTCTCTCTCTCCCCCACCCCCCACTCGGTCTCCTCCCTAGCTCTGCCCCCCCTTCACTCTTTCTCTTCCTCCCTCCCACCTCCCTCCCTCCTCCCTCCCTGCTGCATTTTGCATGAGCTATCTAGGTCATTAGCATTTTAGCGTATGCAAGACTTGACAAAGCTGATGAGGGGCCAGATGGGCCTCGCTCTTATGGGTTTTTCTTCTTCTTCTTCTTCTTCTTCTTCTTCTTCTTCTTCTTCTTCTTCTTCTTCTTCTTCCCCTTCTCTCTCTCTCTCTCTCTCTCTCTCTCTCTCTCTCTCTCTCTCTCTCTCTCTCCTCGCTTCCCCCCTCCTCTTTCTCTCCCTCTCTCTTTCCCCTCCATCACTTGGGACCTGAGAGAGGACTGCACCAGGCGAGTTCCGGAAGGCTGGTTCCCCCATCCCTGCCGAGGACCCCGGAGGCTCACTCGGCCGCACGCCCAGCCGGGCTACGCCAGGACTCGGCCGGCGAGGTAAGGGCGGCGGGGGTTGCCCGGCCCGGGCAGCCGCAGGCGAGCCCCCGCTGCCCTGCCGGTCTGGACCCTCCGGACCCCCTCGGTTTCCTTAGGCCCAGCTGACGGCGAGATGGGTGGGTAAGGGTTGGCCGCGCTGGGGCGAGGTGGGGTTGATGTGTTTTTTTCATTGTCTGGAGCGGCAGGGGAGGCGAGGCGCGGGGAAGGGGCGAGGGGAGTCCGGGTAATTAACACGGGGGGAGGCACCCCTTCGTCTCCCACTTCCACGACACCCTCCACCCCCCTCCGCTTTGCAGGGAAAAGCCTGGATCCGAAAGGATGGGGGAGAACAAAGAGCCTGTGGAAGACGTCGCCGTTATCTCATTGTCTGTGTGATTGGGGGAGCTGCGTTGGAGAGGATGCTGTGGTCCTTTTCTCCCGGCGCTTCCCCACCCCCTCCCCCACCCCCTCCCCCACCCTTCTCCCCGCTGTCAGTGCGCACGCACCCGCGCCGCTTTTTTACTTATTTCTCCCTGTTTGTTTGCGTCTCTCCCCCCCCCCCCGCCGCTCCTCCCCGTTCCATCTTCTTCCCACCCCCTTTTTATTTCTTGCACCTTTCCGTCCTCCTCGCCCTCCTCAGGAGAAAGGCCTCTCTCTCCGTGTTCACAGCGGACCTTGATTTAAATGTCCATACAATTAAGGCACGCGGTGAATGCCAAGAATGGGGCCGGCTGAGCACCGCGGTCGGCGAGGACCGGCCGAGGAAGGAGCCACGGAGCCCAAGCGCTGCGGATTCAGGCTGGAGGGGTCCCGGGCTCCCGGCGGCAGAGCCCTTGGCGCGGGGAGGTGTGTGCTGTGTGACAGACAGACCGGGGCTTAGAGAGGCGAACGGACTCGGGGAGAGAAACCCAAGCTGCCTCTGTGACCACCGCAGATTGGTGCAAGCCCCGAAGCGGGTGCGGGGTGGAGGGGTGCCTGTGAGCGCATTGCGGGAGTGCTTCTGCGTGCATCTTTTTTCTCTAGGCTTGGGCGGGGGGGGGCGGGCATTGTACGCGGGCGGACACTTTTCTCCGTGGCTGTGTTTTTTGTTCCGGGCTTAGCTTTTTTGGTCTGCTCTTTTTTAAAATAATCCGGCATCCAGAAGACTGTGCTCGGGCTTGGACTGCGGGTATATTGTGTTCTGCTCGAGGTCTGGGGGGGGAGAGAGGAAGCCGGTTGGGAGGGAGGAGGGAGATGTTTGTCACCTTCTGCTGTAGAGCCGTGGGCACCTGGCTAGCTTAAGGGGGTCATTGGGGTGTGTGAGGAAGAAGGAACGAATTCCTGGTGGGTCCACGGGCTCCATCAGGGCTGAAAGCATGCCCAGGGCTCTCGGGAGCATCTCACTTCCTCCTTGTGGCTGTAATTGCAGTTTTAGGCAGAGATCCAAGAGCTGCCAAGGAAGGGAGGAGAGGCGCAGTAACCTACATGTACCCAGAGAGGGGGGGAGGGGAGCGTTCCTTTTAAAATCCTAACAGAAGGAAAAACAGAATGTGTTCAAGTGAGGCTCGGAGGAAAGACTGTTTCGAAAGAAAGCATCAGGGAAAGCAAAGGGTCAACCCTCCTTCATCCCGAAGAACCTGCTTCCCAAATGGGACCTTCCCATCACTAGACCTAGGGCAGCAGCTGGTCCTAAGGACCCCTTCACCCAGCGCCATCCCATCTCCTGCTCTGTAGTGACCCCCCCTCCCCCCCCCAAGCTGCGGTGGAGGGCGGTAAGACCTAAACTCATTAATTTTCTGGTGGAGAACATGGAGGAGGGACAGGTGCCTGCAGAGAAAGGAGGCCAAGAGCTGGATCTTCCTACCCAGGAAGCCTGCTGCTTCGCCTCCTCCCCTCCTGCCCTCCTCCATGCCCTTAACAGCAGAGGCCTGTCTTTGCAAGGCCAAGGCCATAAGGATGCTTAGGATTTTAGTTTGATTACTTACACGGTAATCAAGGCAAAGAGGCTCAGTTGTAGCTTACAGGGGAGCTCTTTCCTCTCCAAAGCCTCAGTCTAACCCACTAAATAAGTATTCAAGAATATCCCAGCCTCATTTTCTCCCAAATATGTATTGAGTGTTTACTATCTGCCAATCATGGTGTAATTATTATTTCTTAGGTTCTTCTTTTGCCCTCCTAAGAGGACGTCTGGTGAGGTTAATTGTGCCGAACCGCACCTAGAGATTTCTAGAACCTTCTCTGGGTCTGCAGAAACGTGCAGCAAACTGCTCACCCCTGCAGAGAAGGCTGCAGTTTACATCATGCAAACCGTGGGTTCGGGCTGTTCCTCAAGCCCCAGAAGGCAAGTTTAGCTGGAGGGCAGAAGAGAGCAGAGTCACTGGCCCCTGAATCTTAGCCAGGGTTGTCCTAAGAGGCACTGGCAGCCCTGCCTTCGAAATAGACCTCTCTCCAAACAGTGCCTCCTTGGCGTGTACCTTCCCTGGCCTCTCCCTCTGTCCTCACTGAGAGGCTGCTCGCCTCTGATGACCAACCGCTTGCCCCTCAGTTGTCCACATTAGTGAGCTTTGTCTCCATAATTGCTTCCCCGTAATTCCATCAGACATGGCTGCACCCTTTGCTGATGTGCCTGCTCAAGTAATGTCCCTTTTAGATGGAAACCTAACACACTTCTCCGTGAGAGCTTAAACCGCAGGCACCATGGACAAGACGGCCAGGGTCCTGCTGCCGGTAATCTGCAATGGGAGGGGCGTGTTTTTTATGACTTATGTAAACTCTTGCTTCAGAAAGCTTTAATGTCTGTGGGGATTGTCCTGTGCTCACCAGGTCTCGTTACACAATGTGTTTTTATGTGGGGCTTTAATGGCCGAAAATGGCAGAGATGAATGTACCACTCTGCCCCCTGTGTAATCCCAAGGCCCCTTTTGTGATTTCCAAATAGAGGTTTTGGAGTGAAGGTCAGTCCTGGCTTCTTCCCTTCTTCTATATTTGGGGCCTATTTGCAATATTTATGTAAGAGACTTAAAGATCTCTGCTTTTTCAAGGCATCTATTTAACTCTCAACACCATCTTTTCCCCTACGTATTTGAGCCCCTCTAATTACATCCTACGATTTAAGTGAAGGGGGACATATATAATTTGTTTAATGTAGAACATGTCAAAGGCAGTTTGCTGACAATACGCTAAGAAGGCCCTACCGGCTCACACACAGTACCATCATTATGGTCCTCATGAGGATGGGAGCTCATGTTTCTCAAGGTGAATATACCAGATACTTTAAGATGGATTCATTAATGTATCAAAGTAAAAAAAAAAAAAAAAAGGTAATGCTTCTTTCCCTGCCAGAGATGGTTCAGGCCCAGATCTCTGTTTAAGCAGAAAGAAAATTAATCAAAGACAAAGGTAAATTCCTCTATGAATTTGTCCCCACATGGGGTGTAAAATGTGGGAACAGTTAACTGTGGATGCATGAGGAACCTTAGCCGGAGAAATGTTTGGGAGAGGGGTAATTTCTTAGCAGGCATATGCTCATATACACACATACATACATTTTTTTTCTTGCATAACCATATCCCTTGCTAATATTTACAGAAGAGCATTTAACCACACACACACCCATCCATCCATCGATACTATCTCCACAGGGAAATAAATTTTCTCCTTCCCTCGATTGAACTTACATAATAACCCCAACCCTTGTTCCAACCTGAGAATGGAGTTGTCTGGGGGCAGCTGCAAAGCCTTCTCCCTGGGACAGATGGAGCCGCCCTTCCTCCCC
The DNA here is from genome assembly GCA_004026805.1 of Lasiurus borealis. Lineage (NCBI taxonomy): Eukaryota > Metazoa > Chordata > Mammalia > Chiroptera > Vespertilionidae > Lasiurus > Lasiurus borealis. Next base: position 44,608 of record PVJN01011655.1, read on the forward strand.
TGTGCTGTGGGTGGTTTCAGAACCCCATGAGTCAACAGCAGCTGAGGGCTGTGCTGGAGCCTGTGTGTTTGAGACTTGGCTGGCTGATTCACGGTGATGAGTATGTCAATAATAACAATTATGAGAATGATGATACCTAATAAAGATTTTTTTTTCCTTCCAATCGACAATTCTTTCTTTGGGTGTTTTTGCCAAGTCTTGCTCAATTTGACTTCGGTTTTAGAATAGGGAGATGTAATCTTTAATTGCATCTCCAGTGTAGACATAAGATGGGAGAAAGGACTTCGGATGGACTTTATGTGTGCTGTCCTGTGCCACAGAATGCGGGTCTGCCAGAGGCCTGGAGAGATCTGTGCCTAATTTAGATGGCCTGGAAAGAAAGCAGGCCCTCCTGAGAGCAAGGAATATTCCAGGTCAGAAAGGAAGTGTCAGCAATTCTCCATAGGTTCACCTCATTTTCTTAACCTCTTTTGTCTTAAAATGGAAATGTTACCCCCCCCCCAAAAAAAAAGACCTGGGTCATATTGCATTGCATAAGCTCAAAAAGTAAACCTCCAGGATCACAAAGGGCTTTCCCTCTCAAAGGTGAAGGAGGTTTATTTAAAAATTAAAATCCAATTTACTTAGTTCTTAACCATGGGACCCAGGAAGCAATATTTTCTCAGGAAGTTAAGTTTGCTGCTTCGTGTAATGTTTTTTGCTTTTTGTTGTTGTTTTTAAGCGGTTCACGGTGGCGATCAGAGTGTTGGGCCCTGCCCCTGCCCTGGGGTGCCTGGCGTGCCCTTGCCACCCGCCCTGCCCACATCCCCTCTCAGAGCTTCCCAGTGGCCGGCCTTTCAAGGCGCAGGAGGCTTTTGTTTTCCTTCTCCTGAGACATCTAAATGGAGTAAGATGAAGAGGAACTAGGCGCTGGCTTCGCTTTCTTTTTGGCTCCTATTTTCCCGGCTTTGATTCATGTTCTCTTGCCCGAATCTAGAAACTTAGGGCCCCAAAGACCTGAGTCACCCATCACTTCTCAGAGCTTCGGACTCATACGAGCTGCAAGGTGCCCTCAGCGAGCTGCAAGGTGCCCTCGGCGCGGGTCCACCCAGGGCAGTGACAGCCCGCGGAGAGCCCGCCTTTTCCTTTTCCGAGCACCTCCGTTTCCCCAGTTTCCCTCTAGCGCCAAATAGATACCTGGCGACAAACTCTAGACGTGATCAGGGAGTAGGGTTAGGAATGAGGGGGGAGGGGGGTCAGGGCGGGGTGCATCTTTGGCTCCAGAAAGGCAGGCGCTGAACCAAAGGCCTCGTGAGAATGAAATGTCCTCCCTCCCCGCGCTCCCGAGCCCAGCCGAGCCGAGCGCAGGCCTTGGCCTAGACGCTGCGTCCTCCCCGCTGCTCCCCGGGCCTGGCCTCCGAGGGAGAGGGCCGCGCCCTGGGGGGGGCGGGGGGGGGCGTCTGTCCTGCTCTCCTCTTCTCACTCCGGGCCTTCTCAGCCACAACAGGACCTGCGCCTGGAGGATCTCACCCCGCACCCCAGAAAGCCTCCGAATGTGCAAGCCGAGGGGCGGATGCGAGGGGCCCACCAGGGAGGAGGTGGGGAGCGGACTAGGACGCACGGAAAAGTCACTTCTTAGCCCTTCCTTGGCTCCCCGCTCCACCCCCGCAGAACTCAAGGATGAAGGCTCTTTAGGGGTGCTTCGGGGGGACAGGAAGGAGGACTTTTCGCCCCAGGGCATCCTCCCTGACTCCCTTTTACACCACCCAACCTCCTCGGCCCTCCTAACCCCTCGGCGACAGGGCCAGGGCGCAGGCCACTGCCCGTGGGACCCAGCAACCCAGAGCCCCCAGCGCAGGAAAAAAGGCCCCCACACCACTCCCTAAGGAGCCAAAACCAATGCCTCTGCCCAGAAGGAACCCACGGGTATCTCCTCCAGTCCACGCTGGTCCCACATCCTACGCCAGAGGGGATGGGCCGCTTCAGAGCCGGTTGGAAAGAGAGGACCAGACACAGGTTCGTTCCGTGTTCTGGAGCCTTCAAACCCCAGCTCCTGTCCCGGCCCAAAGAGGTACGGTCGCTCCGAGGGACTGGACACCGTCTCTGTTTTTTTAAAAGAATTCCATTCCTTCTTTGCGCTCCTCGGCTGGGCCCAGCAGGGTGCAGAGTCAGTGATGTAAGGCTCTTCTGGCTTAAGAAGCCGGTGCCCTGAAATAACCTCCAGAGCCCGGGTCTCAAGGTCATGTGCCCCAGGAAAGGGGGGAGGCGAGGGGCGGTTGGCCTCCAGAGGCCAGGGGTCAGGACCAGAACGGGCCTCACAAAGATCGTGGCACCGGAAGCTTCTGACACACTGGAAGGTGCACCTGAAGTTCACAGGGGGTTCCCCTCAGCCCCCTCCCACACTTACACAGATTGATGCGGCTATATTTATTCCCATTTAATTGAGACACTAGTTTAATTTCAGATTGCTCCAGCTTAAGGCCCAATGGGGTTTTCAGCAGCTCTTTTCCCCAGTGCCTCTAAAGAAACTAATTGCTGTTAATATCCAATTTTGGGCTTTATTATTCGTTAGCCAATTATGGATCCCATAGCCCAGGCCCCTTGCTGCTTACAGCCTCTGCTGGAATCAGCAAATACTGCCTGGCTTCGCCTTTCTTCCTGCGCCTCTATTCATACCCTTCCCCCACCCCAAGACGATTTACTGGGCACATCAGTCATTTTGTTTGTTTGTCCCAGCACTCAGCCCAGTTGGGGGGTTGGGGTACTTTCCGGCTTTTTTCCCCTTTTCAGGGCAATTTCTTCTTTGCAGATGAAGTAAATAATTCCCACTTTTTAAAAAAGAAAATGTGTTTTCATTCTCTCTTCGCTTCACACACACACACACACACACACACACACACACACACACCAGGCTTTCATTTTCTGGAGCCATTTTTGGAATAGCATTTCTCAAGCAGAAGAAAGCAAGGTGCCTCAGCCTCAGAGTGTTCTCCCCTCCCGGCTCTCCCTGTTCACCTCCCTAGGAGCGTGGCCACAGCCCTGCGGAAAGCTGCTGCATATATAACACCATCGATTCCACACAGAGTGCTCAGACGAAGTCATTTCACATTTCAAGGAGGGAAACTTGAAAAGCAATTTGGGAAAGGCACCATTTGCAGCGATGAGGAGAGAGCTTTTGTCTCCTCTCCCACAGATGCCCAGGAAACCCATCCTCTTTTACTTCCTTTCCATGTGCAGCTGATGCAATTGGGGGCAGTAGCTTTTTTTTTTTTTTTTAAGTGTTCTTTTGCCTCATTTTATTCGTGTGCCCTGAGTTCATTGATATACAGAAGCAAATACTCCTCATTCCTAGTGCTCGGAGAAACAGGAAAATAAAAGTAAAAATCATAAAGGCAGCAGGAGGGTCCTTCTTTGTCTGTTTTCCCTTCTTCCCTCGTTTTGAAAAAAAAAAAAAACACAAGAATGCTTTAAAGGCTCTAATGTGCACTTACATTTGCCTTGAGCCGTTCTGTAGCAACCTGCATAGTGTCAGCCTCAGAATCATATGGAGAGGAAACAAAATGCCAGGGTGGCTGGCTTTGGCTGGGGCCTCCTATGGCCACCTGGAGGCCTGGCCTCTTCTGATGAATGGAGGAGGCTTTCATCACCACCTGGGAATCCTGTGGTCAGGTTTTTCATAAGGGGGAAGTCGGGGCGAGTGTTGTGTAGGGCTGGGACCTTATTAGGAAGGTGCCTTACACATAAGTCTCAATAAATACCACCCAAATTGGATGTAATTAAATTAACAAAGCTGTCCTTCTGCTTTTCCTGCAGAAAAGGCTACAGTTATGTATGAAGGCCTCTTGGACAGAGGCTGGAGTACCCTTATAGGAAAGGAAGGAGATTAAAACTGTTTCTAGCCAAAACCGGTTTGGCTCAGTGGATAGAGTGTCAGCTTGTGGACTGAAAGGTCCCAGGTTCGATTCCGGTAAAGGGCACGTACCTTGGTTACGGGCACATCCTCAGTAGGAGGTGTGCAGGAAGCAGCTGATCGATGTTTCTAACTCTCTATCCTTCTCCCTTCCTCTCTTTAAAAAAAAAAATCAATAAAATATATTTTAAAAAAAACAAAACTATTTCTGGTTCATCCCCTTGCCCCAGCCTTGCTTCACTTACCCAGATGTGTGGAGTATGATTTTCAAATAGTTAAACACACACCCCCATCCCAGACATACATTCAAAGAGTAAAACAAAACAAAACAACACCATTTTTTTAGAACCTTTCTATCTTCCTTGTAGAGCATTTCTTTTACTTTCTAATGACCCTTCTACTCCAGTCTCTTCATCACTCCTAATTCACATCTCACTGAAGGTCTTCCCCCACTGAGGCATGCCCTAAGTAAATACATAATCCATTCCTACTTCCTTCTACCCTCTGCCCCTAACCCCTCGAAAACCTCTGGATGTTCCATGATCAAGAGGTGTTAGGAGAAAAGCTGTGAGGTTAAAGCATTTCACACTAATATGTGAATTGCTGAGTCTCTTAACTTTCCCAGAGATATTTACATTTGAGAAGAGTCACTTACATAACAAGTGAAATCTAACCGTAGGCGTTTCTTGTGGAGGCATCCAAAAATACGAGAGCAGAACAGCACTAACTTCCCCAGTTTGGGGGTGAGGAGTGTCATCACCCCTTCATCCCAGACACATCAATTGTTCAAACACATAGTTAATGAGAAAACATTTATTTCAAAAGCCCCCAATGAGTTCTTGTTGTTCCCTCCCCAAGCTTTTACCTTCTGCTAGTCCCACTTGAAGGCAAGTAGGAGCACCTTGAGCCTTTAACAAAGACAACTGTGATTTTTGCATATCCATCTAGGTCAAAGGCCACCACACTTAAAGCCAGCCTTTTCATGTCATTTTGCATAATCGTCAATCCTGGTGTCACCATCCCATAAATCACAATGAATTCTTGGATTCAATACTGAGCTGTGTGACTTGGTGAGCTCACTAATCCAGAAACCCAATGTAAACTCAAAGGAGTTCCAGGCAAATTGGGAATTGAACAGAGCCTGACGTCATCATGCTCCAAGTGCCTTATTTTCACTCTCCTTTCCCTAGTTAGCCCTTCCTTTGTTTAACCGGAGCTCCCTCATCTATTTGACACCCTGACTGTGTCTGAATCCCCATGTTCACATACCATGCTGTGAACAATGGCAATCCAGGCCCAGAGCAAGTTCTTGTATGGCCAGAGGCAGAACAGTTGTGACTTTTTAGTGCCTTTCTGGCTTCCCACCAGCCTGTTAGAAAACTTGGACTTGGAAAATGTCAACCGTCTTTCCCATCTCTCCACCCTTCCCCTTCTCCTTCAGCATCTTGCCACCTTCGTGTGGATGATTAATCAATAGCAACAGCATTGCATGAGAGGTTAGGAGCCTGATCTGCTGCCAGTCTATGCTGTACTCCTATTGCGTTAAACCTGTCTTACTCAATTTCTAAATCACTTATCATGCTATTGACTAAAAACCATCCAAGAGAGCATTTGGGGCAGCTGGGGAAAGTATTTGGTGTGATCCCAGGGCCTCTCAGAAGTCTGGAGGAACTGGGTCGCATCCATATTCTGAGGCTTCCAGGACATATATAAAAAAAATATTAAGAAATGCCAAGCCAAGGTTATATGCTAATAGTGAAGAATTTGAAATCACCTGATTAATATCTGCTTTCAATTCTGTTCAGATACCTATGTGGTGTGTAGTATCTCCCACATGTATTCACAGAAAGTCCCCACATGAGGCCCTTTGTAGTTGTTATTTTCCCTTTTCACTTGGAAAGACTGTCAAGCACCTCTTTTTTTTCCCATTACAGTTTACAATCAATATTATTTTGTATTCGTTTCAGGTGTACAACATGGTGGTTAGATGATCATGTACTTTGCCAAGTGTTTCTCCTCCTCCCCCACCCAGATATTTCCAGTGCCCACCTGGAACCATATTATAATATTATTGTATATGAGGTCTTTCATGGTCCTGGCACCCAGGCAGAAGGCCTGTATGCTCAGGTTTATTTCCCAGCCCCCAGAGAGAGTATAGTACAGTGAGTGTGACTGCAAACTCTGGCATTAGAGTGCCTCTGACTCTTGGATCTACTACTAGGCTATGTGACTTTAGGTAAGTTACCAAACCTCTCTGAGCATCCTTTGTTAAAAGGAGATGATAATAATAATGCTGTTGTCAAAATGAAATTAGATAATGCATCCTGAAATATTTAGTATAGCACAAAGCATTGTTTCATAGAAATGTAATGTAATCATATATGGAATTACTAATTCTCTAGTAGCCTCATTTTAAAAAGTAGAAAATGACATGTGATGTTAATTTTAGTCATATGTTTTATTTAACCTGATACATATAATCCCAAAATATCCCTTCAACATTTAAGCAATATAAAAATTATTAATAAGATGTTTAATATTATTTTTTATTTTTATCTCATTCTTTTTTTATAATTTCTTTATTGATTAAGGTATTACATATGTGTCCTCATCCTTCCATTAACCGCCACCCCAACCCCCGGCCGCCACTCATGGCCTCAACCCCTGGTGTTTGTATCCATTGGTTTGGCTTATATTATGCTTACAGGTCCTTTGGTTGATCTCTCCTCCCTTCTCCCACCCTCCCCTACCTTCCTTCTGAGGTTTGGCAGTCTGATTGATGATTCTCTGCCTCTTGATCTGTCCCTGTTCATCAGTTGATGTTGTTCATTATCTTCTACAAATGAGTGAGATCATGTGGTATTTATCTTTCTCTGACTGGCTTATTTCACTTAGCATATTGCTCTCCAGGTCCATCCATACTGTTGCAAATGGTAAGAACTCCTTTTTTACTGCAGCGTAGTATTCCATTGTGTAGTTGTACCACCGTTTTTTTAATCTACTCATCTGCTGATGGGCACTTAAGCTGTTTCCAAATCTTAGCTATGATGAATTGTGCTGCTATGAACATAGAGGTGCATATATCCTTTTTGATTTGTGTTTCCAGTTTCTTGGGATATATTCCTAGAAGTGGGATCACTGGGTCAAATGGGAGCTCCATTTTTAGTTTTCTAAGGAAACTCCATACTATTCTCCACAGTGGCTGCATCAGTCTGAAATCCCACCAACAATGCAAAAGAGTTCCTTTTTCTCTGCATCCTCACCAACACTTGCCGTTTGTTGATTTGTTGATGATAGCCATTCTAACAAGTGTGACATGATACCACATTGTTGTTTTGATTTGCATCTCTCTGATAATTAGTGACTTTGAGCATCTTTTCATTTGTCTCTTGGCCTTCCTTCTGTCTTCCTCAAAGTGTCTTTTTAGATCCATTGCCCATTTTTTATTGGATTGTTTATCTTCCTTTTGTTAAATTGTATGAGTTCCCTGTAAATGTTGGAGATTAAATCCTTATCGGTGATGACATTGGCAAATATGTTCTCCCATACAGTGGGCTTTCTTGTTGTATTGTTGATGGTTTCTTTTGCTGTGCTGAAGCTTTTTATTTTGATGTAGCCTCATTTGTTTATTTTCTCCATAGTTTCCATTGCCCTAGGAGCAGCATCAGTGAAGAAGTTCCTTTGGCATGTATCTGAGATTTTGCTGCCTGTGAATTCCCATACTATTTTTATGTTTCCCATCTTATGTTTAAGTCCTTTATCCCTTTTGAGTTTATTTTTGTGTATGGTGTAAGTTAGTGGTCTAGTTTCATTTTTTTGCATGTATCTATCCAATTTTCCCAACATCATTTGTTGAAGAGACTGTCTTAACTCTATTGTATATTCATGCCTTCTTTGTCAAATATTAATTGGGCATAGTGGTTTGGGTCGATTTCTGGGTTCTCTCTTCTATTTCATTGATCCATATGTCTGCTCTTGTGCCAATACCAGGCTGTTTTAAGAACAGTGGCTTTGTAATACAGCTTGATATCTGGTATTGAGATCCCACCTACTTTGTTCTTCTTTCTCAGGATTGCTGCAGCTATTTGGGGTCTTGTTTTGTTCCAGATGAATTTTTGGAAAGTTTGTTGTAGGTCTGTGAAATATGCCATTGGTATTTTAATGGGGATTGCATTCAATCTGTAGATTGCTTTGGGTAGTATGGACATTTTAATGATGTTGATTCTACCAATCTATGAACACAGTATGTTCTTCCATCTGTTTGTGTCTAGCTCTACTCTTTTATTAGTGTCCTGTAGTTTTTCGCATACAGCTCTTTTACCTCCTTAGTTAAGTGTATTCCTAGGTATCTTAATTTTTTTGTTGGGATGGTAAATGGGATTGCTTTTTTAGTCTCTCTTTCTGTAAGTTCACTGTTGGTGTAAAGAAATGCCATAGATTTTTTGGCATTAATTTTGCATCTTGCTTCATTGCCAAATTCATTTATTAAGTCTAATAATTTTTTGATGGAGTTTTTAGGGTTTTCTATGTACAATATCATGTCATCTATGAATAAGGACAATTTTACTTCTTCTTTTCCAATTTGGATGCCTTCTATTTCTTCTTCTTGTCTGATCACAATGGCTAGTACTTCCAGTACTATGTCGAACAGGAGTGGTGCGAGTGGGCATCCCTGTCTTGTTCCTGTTCTTAGGGAAAATGGTTTTAGTTTTTGTCCATTGAGTGATATTGGCTGTGGGTTTGTCATATAGGGTTTTTATTATGTTGAGGTATGATCCTTCTATTCCCACCTTGCTGAGAGTTTTTATCAAAAAAGGGTGTTGTAGGAGGAGCCAAGATGGCGGCATAGGTAAACACCTACACTGCTGCCTCGCACAACAATTTCAAAACTACAACTAAAAGACAGAACAGACACCATCCAGAACCACAGGAAAGCTGGCTGAGTGGAAGTTCTACAGCTAGAAGGAAAGAGAGGGGTTCACAGACACCCAGAGGAACAGCAAAAAGCTGAGGTACGGAGACGCG